>JAVLVB010000657.1:2352159-2378349 GCA_032876305.1 Orestias chungarensis
CACACACACACACACACACACACACACACACACACACACACACACACACAAACACACACACACTTAAAGTTTATTTTTATATTTACATCTGCATGTGGTATGTGTGAGTTTGTCTATGTCCATTTTATTTGTTCCATGAAGGCTCCCCCCCCTCATGAAGCCACCACCTCTGAGATGTGATGAATATTAGAAAGTGTGAGCTGCGCCTCGTGTGCCGGGTAGAAACGTCTAGAGCGAAGCCACAGCCTCCCAAACGCCGCCGTGATGATCACCAAGATGACCAGCAAACACCCGAGGACAAGGGTCTCCATTGGAGGGACTCCACTGGGATCTGCAAAGAAATGTGCGTGATTGAAATGTTCTCCGTATGAACGGCTTGAAGCCATTAAAACATGCAGGTTGCAGAGATCGTTAAGTCACTCACTCAGATTGGGTTCCCCACTAGCATGGAGGAGTCGTCTGATTGGCCCGTAGGACACTGTGTGGGACAGTGGGATGTCTCTGCGTATCCTCGTCATCCCGTTTTCAGTGGTACAGTTCTGTTTAGCAAATGCCAGATATTTCTATAAACTATATAGTATTCACTAATCCCTTGCTTTAAACTACATTGACACATTCAAGCACTGAGCCACTACACTAAAAGATGCAACATTTGTCTATGAATAGTGAACTCAATTTACAAATCATTTAAACAATTTAAGTGAAACCAGATTAATCAATTGTATTATACTTTTCAGGAAGTGGTTTGTTTCCTAGAGAAGTCATTACTTTGAAAGCAATACATTATTATATAACGTGAGTGCATTCGACCAAACATGCCTACAAAGAACATCAAACTGGCTACGGAAGTTTGGTACAAGTGTTTTGTTTTGTTTTTTCTCTCCAAATGCACAATGTCTTTAAGCATGCTTTCTTCTCGGTGGCTCAAGGTAAACAGAGTAGAGCCCTGATCTGTGGGCAAAGCTGAAAAGCTGCGTGGGAGCGTGGTTGCCTACAAACCCGAATAGGGTTACACAAATTCTGTTTTGTTTAAAGGGAGCCAAAACATTTTATTTAAAAAGCAAATCCACAAAATACTAACTATATGACTTTGGCGGAGAATCTCTTATAGAATCAAGTTTGGTAATCCTTACTGTCCCCTAAAGTTTAAATTTAATGTCAGTGTGGCATAGAAGTTCTGTATTTATAGCACGTCTTGTAACTAAATCCAACCAGCCGACACAGTTACAGTCAGTAAATTTGAAATAAGGACTGTAGAAGCATCGATCTATACCAGTTAAAATACGTTAAGCTTGATGAGGCTGAATTACATCATGCAGACGGCTTGTCTGAACTGGCCTCCGACTATGCGTGCAGACGGACTCACTCACAGGCTTACATGCGCTCGGCCTGCTATGGCAGATCTGGACGTTACAGTGCAGGAAGACGGAAGTGTAGGAGCTGCCGACAAACTTGAACATTTTTATTCTGAACATGGCCTCTGGACCTTCGCCGTTCTTCCAGACGCTCAGAATCTGTTTGTTGGTCAAAACTGGACAACTAGGAAGATTTAAAAAACAAACATTGTTAATGTTATAAACACTTATTATCTTTCCTGCTGTAATTAACTTTATCTGTGTAAATCCAGATTTGTTTGTCAATGACGGTTGGTTAGTCCAGTGTGAAAAAGATTGCAGCGGTTTGCATGCCGCCTATTTTGTGAATGTCTTACACTTGCATAGAGGATGATTTATGCAAAATAGTATATTTTGGAAGCAGGAGGCGGTGCATCATTGATGATCTACCTGAGTAAAACCCAAACTGAGAAGGGAACATAGGAAAGCTTTCCAGTTACAGCAAATCTCTGATACCAAACTAAATCACTCAGCAAAAAAGAAATAAATAAAAAAGTTACGGGGATTTACAAAAGGATTTTTATGAATCGCTATTTTACTAATGTCTCCAACCTAAATATAACTAGTAGCTTCAGAATATGACACGGGGTGAAAGGTTGAGAAATCAGCATTCACATAGACCACTTCGATGTTGCTGCGTTTAAAGCTGTTTAAAACCCTGAAAGTCCGCCTTGACCTTGTGTTTCGCTTCGGCCTACAGGTCCAAATCATTTGGATTTACATTAAATTAAGTCCCAAGATGCCGAGACAGTTACCTAACAAAGGTAAGATATTTATATATATATATTTAAAATTTTGAACTATTCCTATAAGCTGATCTGATGCATTTCTTAGCTTTTCTAAGTAATGGATGCTTTTAACTAGTGGTTTCCTTCTTTCGTGTTGTGAAATCGTCGAGGATTTTATAGCCCGGCTGTCACTAACAGTGGCAAACACTGCCGGGTTGTCAAGGGCATGCACAGCTGTTGAGCCGAGATGCATGTGGCCTCACAGACTGGAGTCACATGACCTAGCTCTGAGATTTGTTGTCTGGCCGGCTCTCCAGGCAACAAACTCTCTTATTTCAGATTTCAACAGCCCTCCCTTAAGAGGCGAATGTGGAGCAATGCCACTGAAATAGAGCACGCCGCACACAAGCGCCTCGTGCAATTAGAAGGACCGTGTCCTCCTTAAAAAGGCTGTTGTGTGATAGCAGGGACGGACCTGTCTCTGATGAATGTATACTGAATGTTGCTGTATGGATCCCTGGTGGGTGTGGCCCAGCATCTCTCCAAACGTAGCATCAGGTGAGCCGGTATCTTAAAAAAAGAAAAAAAGAGTCAAGTCATTCTGAATGCAAGCCAAAAAAAAACAGTATTGGGATGTGCTGAGAATTGTTGATTCATAGCAAGTAAACAACAGCTGACCCCAGGGGTTGTGACAACCGGGAGAAGATGTGCAGAAGGCCTCACATGACCGTCTAGTCACGGCTTAAGTGTTACGTTTCCAGGATTACACAGAACATCAAGCCACAAGGCACATTGCTTAATGTTGGGCAACGAGGCAGGGTTAAACTACTCCGAAAATAGTTGTCAACAATTAGCATACCTGAGATGTTTTTTTAATTTTTTTATCTCAATTTCCTTCAAAGGTCCACGACACTCGCTGCTAATGAGAGATCTCTAACGCAAACCTAGATTTTCAGCTATCAGTAGTTTTTCTAGTGAAATCCTTCAGGAAAACTTTAAACCATTCAGTGAAAGTACAATAACATTGTTGGCAGTCCTGGCAGTTTTTAACTAAGTCAGTGGTGGTAACCCCTGTTTAGTACAACCGATAGTTTTATTACGTAACATTCCACAGTTTTGCAGCAGAGGATGAATGTTTCTGTCCTTTTTTTCACTCTTTCTAGATCTGGACACAGAAGGCCATGAGAGATTTGAATCCCTTGGTTTATTGCTGATGTAAAATTGCTGCAACAGCTTGCCAGATTTCCTTCTTTAAGGCGCAAAGAATCCCTGGCAAGTGCTCCAAAGCCACTTGGAGGAGAAACAGGCATTAAAAATCCTTTACCATGCTTAACAGTGGGGATCAAATCAATCAATCAAATCAAAAACACAAAAATACACAGTTATCTTCTGTTTAATACAAAACAAAGGGGTGTTTGTTGCCAAAAGACTCTCATTGTTTGAGTTAAATTTTCAGACCGTAGCAAAGTAAATTTTCTACAGTGAGATAGACGTCTGCTTCTTTCAGCCATCACTCTGAAACAACCAGTTGCCGTATAGATCGCGTAAACTCGCTTATCAACCTGCTTACTGTTTGTGGTGGCAAATAAATATGGGTCCTCATTTAGCCTAGTAGACTTTGTGTCATGTCATAAATGCACTTCAGTCAACACAACAAAAGCGTTCATTTTTACATTTTAGTGCCTGGAAACACTGATCAGCTACAAAAAAAAGGTCACATTTCTTTTCTGGTTGGTAATTTAGTTACCAGTTGTGGTGCTATCAGTTGTCAAACTCAAAGGTTTAATAAAATAAAGTTTGCACCACCATAATGCTGAGAAAACTAAAACATGCTTCCTATCTGTACAGATACCATAAAAACTTTAACAAAGATGTTTTCTTCCAGAGTCAGGGACGGCACGGTCGTCCATTTGTCCTTACAGGCTCCATCTTTGTATAGCAGCATTGAAACGGAGAAATTCCCATCCTCTGTGTTCAAAGTGATGCCTCTGAGGAGTCAAAACAAACACGTAAACACTTTCAAATATTTCATTGTTGAATCAGAAAGAAAGAGGTTAAAAGATAAAGCGAACTAAGATCAGTTACCTGACATCAACTCGGATCATGTTTTCGCTGTTGGGTTGTTGGACTATGTAGTTTATGGGGTAGCGGCACACAAACGTGATGTTTATGTAGTTTCTTGTGATGATGTCTGAATAGTTGTTGTGTATGGTGTTGATGAACATGATGTGTGTTTCATCAGAGACCTGCAGAGAGAATAAGAGACACAAAGTTCAGTGCAGCGGTTAGATGAACGAAACCCTGGGAACACGTTGCTGTGGTCAGATCAGACCAACAGTATTACGATATAAGTGGAGGAACATTACTCTGCACATCATCTTCACCATCCCATTCCCACGGTGGCGTACAGCGCTGGTAATATCATGCTGGGGAGTTGGTTTTCCTGAGCATTTTTAAACACTATTTGAAGCTAAATAAAGACCAATCCCTGAAGAAAACATGCAAGAAAGTACTAGGAGCCCAGTATTCAGGAAGAGAGTTGTCAGCAGGTACAATCCTAAATATTCAGTCAGTTACAAGGAAACTGCTTATATCATACATGTTTATGTGTCCCAGTCAAAGTCCAGACCTGAATGCACCTGAAAACAAACAATTAGTCGAGCCAGTTTAGTATTATCAAGATGAGCCTAAAAAGTTTTTCTCGCAGGCTGCATCGAGTCATTGAGTCAGCGACAGCCGACAATTTCTTGTGTTGTGTCATTCACTCTAAAGGAATCGCTCATACAGACCATGCATGTGGCAACAGTGGAGAGGAAAATCTCCCCTTTAACAGGAAGAAACTGTGTTGCCAGAAGACAGACCAGACACGCAAAACAGAAGCTGAAGAACTGATGTTTTTTCTGACATAAAACCACGAATAAAGAATGCAGAACCATTTGTAAGAAACCACATCAGAAATGTACACCTCGTCATCAATCAGGTCGTGTTGTAACTCTCTGGTACACAGCTCACGATCCTTCATAAATACTTCCTTTCACATACGAACGGTAAAGCTGACTGCGTATGTAGTCACAGGCCTGAACGGCTGCTTCGTGCACACTATTCCGTAAGAACTACTGACAGATCTCACAGCAAGAGGCAGATCCCCTCTGGTACTTATCACTTAGGCTCTACAATGCAATGTCACAGAACACATGAGCCGCTGCTATGTTGCAATGAAGATAAGTGACCTATAAACCTAAACATTCTGTCATGTTTGTACCGACAAAGGCGTTTCTAATGATCCGCAGTCAAGGTGAAAGCAGAACGCGACGGCCGTCGTCTTTAGCAACACCCCACTAATCCTGAGTGCAGGCTGGCTTTCATCAGCTGCTGAGCAGAAACCTTGTAAAACTCTGAGCTGGAGTGCTGGAAAGCGGGGTTAACCTTTAGCTGCCGTTATGAGACAAACCTTTGAAACATTCCAGGCCAGCAGTATAAGAGAACCTGTGTGGTGCAGCAGGGATTTAAAGCTTTCAAAAGCTCATGAAAGTTACTGGATTTAAATGCTCAGGAAACGAAATGGCCATTTACCGCCGTCCCATTCAGAGGGTGTCAATAAATATTCAGGCTTTCCATTAAAAATCTACGCGGACATTTAGAGTTCCCGCTGCCAGTTTTGAATGAGGGTTCGAACTGTTACTGACAAAAGAAACAACACCGCCTGTAATTCCTGGTGAAAGACAGCCACTCCTTGTTTCTTTGCTCCTCGCTGTTTTATGTCTGAACTGCAAAGTTTGCGGCCCTCTCTGCGTTTGTCATTGCCGTGAGTCGGTTACATACAGCTCAAAAGTGACCTACGGGAAAAAAAATTGTTACTATCAGCGCTTAGATGTTGGTGCTATAGCAACCCTGATTGGCTAGAAACTAGTGCCAGAACAAATCTATATTGTAAAATACAAAATTTATTACAGTGGCAGTTTTATGTCACTATTTGTCTCCGTAGCAGCTTAAACTAAGGCCTCTGTCATTAGTCTCTAGGGAACTGTAAATGTCTGAGCTCACGTGCAATGTTTGATTAATTGGATGATTAGGTGCTGTAAATTCAACTTGCACAAAAAAACCCCAAATAAAACAAACCCGTCCAGCCTTTAAAATGAATCGTCAGCAGGATTGATGGCCTACCATTATAGTCCCACAGTCTGAGAGATTTGTCCTTATGCTAAAAACAAAGTCGTACCCGATTTCCTCTCCTCTGCATTCTGGATCATTTAGATGCAAATCCTCCACCTAAACGGGAAAAGGCAGCAAAGCATCCATTTTAGTTATGAAGCAAATAAAAATAGTATGCTATGTTTTGATGGCACAGCTGCCTTTCTGGGTGGTGTTAGGAGAAACTACTACACGTTTATGCTTACATTAACTGGAGGCACCTTGTTGAGGAAAAATGCACTTGGAATAATGACGTCCATGTGCTCATTGGTACAAATCACGGTTTCATTGAGCTCTGATGGAAAAGACAAACAAACAAAAACCAAAAAAAAAACAAGAACAGTTATTGCAAAAAGCACAAAATCATGCTTTTAAGGCAAAGCAAAAAAATGTTTGCCAATTTTATTTTTGAATATTTGCATTGATTTGATCTGTTTTTCTGTCCTTCCCTTTTCCTCTCAAACTTAAATGCTTCTACAAAGTTTTTAGAAAATATAGTTTTAGAACTTTTATTTAATTTCTTAACGCAGAAACAAAAACATGTCCAATGGGACGAGGCAAATTGAAGCTGCAGTCAAGTGTTTGCAACAACCTCCAATAAGTGCTTTACATCAATGTTGATGAATTTAGCTCCCACTTCTTTAAACAACAGTTTTAATTTACAGTCTTGCTGCAGCATTTCATCAGGCTTTTTAAATTCAAATGTTTACTTGGTCTTCATTTAAGTGTGTATTCCTGCATAAGAGGTCAATTTTGAGGTCACAAGTGAAGGACCAGACGTTCTCCTTCTAAATCTTTCTGCAAGAGAGCCGAATTTATGGTTTGTTCAACAATGCATCCCCAGATTATCACATCACCACCCTGATGTTGCATTGTCAGTTTGATGTTCGTAGTCTGAAATAATTAGTTGTATGGTAGAGGGAGACACATCTTAAATATATTATGTTTTTCAGGCAAATGTGAGATGAGCATTCATTGCCTGATTTACTATGTTCTGCATTATTTTGTGATTTCCAGTAGAAATTCTGTTTAAACTCTTGAGTGATTGACGTCTGGCATTTTTTATTTCTTTATTTTCGGACCAAACCTCTAGACAAGGCTTTGTAACCATTTTCAAACTGATCTCGGCATGATTGGCAGCTTTTTTGACGAGTGAGTTCTTGACTCCACAGGCCAGTGGCATAATCAGCTCTAGGTGAAACTATGATTTCGTATACGGATTAGATTTTGTATTTAGTCAGATATCTATTGTCAAGCTTGGTCTTTCTTTAGATTACATAAAACACAGATTTGGGGCGACAGAAAATCCAAACCAGGAGAAACTTTACAGGGGTTCATATTTTTCACAAAAACTGTCATATTGTCAAAACAATGAAAAGGTTCTTGTGGTTAAACTGGACTCAAACCCACAACTTTCTGATTTCAGGATGACTACTTTTCTGATTGAGCCTGATTCTCCTTTAATATATAATAAATATATGATCCTGAGGTAAATCTTATACTGGAATAATTAAAATGTACAAGTCAGGAGAACATAAGAACCCTTTAGTATTTTTTTATGTAATCATATATGTGGTAGTTAAATTGCACACTAACCCTCCACCATAGGATCCAGATGAACTGCTGTGATCACCGTCCTC
Organism: Orestias chungarensis; assembly: GCA_032876305.1. Taxonomy (NCBI): domain Eukaryota; kingdom Metazoa; phylum Chordata; class Actinopteri; order Cyprinodontiformes; family Cyprinodontidae; genus Orestias; species Orestias chungarensis. The sequence continues at coordinate 2,360,113 of JAVLVB010000657.1, forward strand.
AGAGTAAACAGCAACCCGGTAAAAACCGCTCCGCTGGAGACCATTTTCCAAGTCCTCTCCCACTAGTTTCTTCTCTCAGCTGTGCTGCCAGTCGGTCCCTCTTACCGAATCTCACTGTCACCAGAAGATGTAGCATCCCTCTCCCTTACCAGCCCCAACAGCTCAGCTCTAATGAACTGAGACACCCCCCACCCCTCGTCTTCTCCGGCCTTAAAACAACCAGCTTGAATGATGCTTCAGACAACAATGAGATTCCACACATGAATAGGGGTGACAGAGGGGAGTCCAAGGTAACGTGGGGTGACACCGCCTACTACAGCCACGTCGTCCCAGTAAACACCTTACAAGTGTTTCTTTACCACGGCGGAGCAGCTACACATGCCGTAACCATGTCGGAGGAAAAGGGTTTTTTTTCTTTGTCATCTCCATCTTTTGTCTGGATACTTTTAAAATGTTTTACTGCTGCGGGAATCCAAGTCAGCAAGGACAAAAGAGCTCATCATGGGTCAAGGGCAATTCACCGACCTGTTTGCATGTGTGCGGTTAGACATGCCGTAAAATCCGGCGACTGCATGCAAATGCAAGAGAAACGTTCTCATTTGAAACCAAAAAAAATAAAAAACCTTGACACTACATGATACATCATACTGAACATTAAACCTCAGTTGCAAAGACGAAGTAAAAAAAAAAACAAACGAGTGAAATGAGGCAGAAATGCTCTTTCTTACATGTCATGAGTTCTTTTAACGGGATTTGTTAAGTTGTTTCAGGATTGGTTCGACCTCCTCTCATTGTTTTTACAGACATTTGTGTGCGTGCAGAAAACGTTTCCACGTTGACGGGCGCAGTTGTGATAGTGGAGACAAGTGGTTTTATTGTATATATATATATATATATATACATATTTAAAAAAGCATCATTGTTTCACTGACCCACTTTTATTTCCTGAATGTTTCTGCTTCACCTGAATGAGGTTTCATTGTGGCCATACAGTGAGATAGTCTATAAATGCACAGACGGTTAAATATATCATAGTAACACATATTGCTGTACAGTAGAGTCAAATATTACGAGTAAAAACAGCAGAGAGTGATAAAACAAGCACTGACTTACATTAAAATGTGACTTTAAATCTGTTAGGCAAACATGATACTCATCAGTAATTTACTAAAAAATTAAATATTCTTGGAAATGTGTTTTTTTCCACAATTTGCTTACATACAAATTAAAAAAGGAATGTGCAAAATCTTTTTTTTTTTGTTTCTCTTCCATCGCCACTGTGCAAAGAGCCGAGTCTCCCCTCCCAGGCTGCATGTCGCTGGTCAGAATCACTCCAGAGGTTCGGCGTCGTCCGTGAACAGATCAGCCAGGTCGGCCACCGTCAGGACGGCGGCCTCAGAATGCTTCATGGCTGTGCTGGTGTGACTACAGGTAAAACAGAAACGCTTTCAATCACTGTTTACGTTTTTATTGGCGATCACGAACGCACTTTCGCAGCTAAAAAAATAAATAAAAAACCTTTTTTCCGCCGTCTTCAGCATTGCTTGCATTCTCTCCTCAATGGTGGATTTAATCAGGAACCTGTGGACAAATGTGGACCTGTTGGGAAGAGAAAACATAAAAGTATAACGACTTGCTAATAGGTCAAGGTGACATATCAGTGAGAGCATTCAAATCCATCATGAAATGCAAAAATGTCCATTTTCGTTCGTCTTCTCGCTCCCTGTGATATCGTCCTACATGTAATGCAAGCAGACAGAAGAACGTGGAGGCTCTCATCGATTATTTGATACGTAACCAACCATACCATTCACCAATGGCCCAGTTAAAGTTCAAGATTTAAAAACTATAATGCTGAATTAGATCGTTACAAACAAATATGTCCCAGATTTATTGTAGCGAAACTGAAATCTGTATCATTTTCTGTTCACAGCACAATTACGCACCACTTTGTGTCGACATATCGCTTATTATCCCACTAAAATATGCAGATTTTTGTAGTTCTATTAAATAAAGTTCAACTGATGGCTTAAATTTGAATCTGTAGAACAACACTGATAAAACGTTCCAGGGGTATTTTTTGACTCCCAGACCTGTGAAGCTGCTGTTTGATGATCTGTCAAAACCATTTCATGTCAAATAGTGAACAGGGTCAAGGAAGTTGACTGTTATCATGAATGAGTGAAGGAGGATTTTCTATAGAACTCGTTATAAAACTGTTACACTCTGTATTTATGTTTGAAGCGAGTAGTAAATTTGAATTTGTCACAAATGATGATCGTTTCTGTCTAACTCTGATGTGTATCTTTACTTAGTTTGGCCAATCCGGTGGACCCTCCCTATAGCCTGGAGTTCATGAGCCGGGTTGAGGATCGGTTCGACCAGCAACACGTGGGTCGCTTCAATAATATTCAACCCATTGGAGCCGGTGTGGAGAGGGAGGAGAAGAATGTTGATCTTTTCATCATACTTGAAAGAACTAAGATTCTCCTGAAAACACAAATACACACACAAAAGAAATTGGCAAGAGACACAAATATATATAAAACATTTTTTTGATGATTTCTGGGAATCATCCAAAAGCCAAACCTGAAATTTATGAATTCCATTTATTTGCGAGAACTCCATGTTGTTGTCCAACAAGGCCTTGGCGATGATGTCCAGGACGCTCTGCCACTGTTCACAGAAGACGAGGAAACCCATCTTACATCCACAATTAACATCCCTACCAATGACAATGCTTTAAAGCAGGATCGTCTTGCTTACTGTTGAGAAGACGAGGCACTTGGCACCGGCATCATTTATCTGAATCTTCTTTAGTGTCCTCACAACTGCCTCCACTTTGGTGGAATGGCTTCCCTGCAACAAACCGAAAGATAAACTCATCGTTGGAAAAAACACACAAAACTTGCTACGTTTATAAGGCACGGCTGACCAACCTTGACTGGTATGTCCTGGTCATGACTTGATGATTGGGTAGTGAATACGTAGGAGATTTCTGTGTGGGACGTTGTCTGTCTGCAGATGGCGCATTTGATGGCGCGCCGCCTCGAGCCCATGCTGTACTGCTCCACTATGATAGCAATGCATTCGTTGCAGAAGCAGTGGCCGCAGGTCAACACTGCCCACTGGAAGGAGGGGCAGCGACGGAAGAAAGTCGTTATCACTTTTTTAGGCCATCCATATGAAAACTTGTGATATTTCAAAACTAGTATGGCAACTCACCTCCTGTCCCAGGGGTCGGGCACAGATGGGGCATGGCTCCGGGTTCAGTCCTCCAGTAGACTTGTCCTGGGAAATTTACGTCACATGGGGTCAGAATATATTAAATCATTTGTACGTTTTTCTTAGAAATAACAAGAAATCGAAGAAAATCTTACTAGCCATTTTACCTTTTCCAGATTAGTTAGATAGAGGAACTGTCCAAGCTTCTTTTGGAGTTGAGACTTGGCCACAGCCTGGTCATTCAGAAGTTTGACTCTGTTCTGCTCCACCTGAGAGCAAAAAACAAAAAAAAGCTATAAAGGCAGTTAAAGTCATTTTTGTAACTCAAATTAATGTTGAAAATCAGTCTTTTTTAATGAAATAACACTGGGTTTTAAGAGTATCAAGTTATTTAACAGGGATGTTGCACGTTTTTAGGACAGAAATTCTGTCAATCCGGTTGGGGGAGGAACTCAGTCTTGACAGACGGTTCTCCTTTGCTCTACCTTCTTCATGTCTCACTCTATAGGGTTAAATTATTCTATAGTTATGCTGCTATAGGCTTAGACTGCTGGAGGACAATCTGACCACTTCTCTCTCTGCTACTTTCTTCTTTTGTCCAATCTGCTTAGTTACCGTTATTTCAACCTTGTTAACCTTTTGTTTTCTCTTAGTGTTCTTCTCTCCATAGTAACCACACCTGGCCTGGCGTTCTGTTAGCTGAGACAGCTTCTTGGATGAGAACATGGGCTGAGATGCTTCCAGTGACGCTCTACAACTGCTGCTATAAACTCTATTATTTCAGTATCCTGTGCTTCTAATTAAGTTTTCTGTCTTTTCAAACCCCCAGTCGGTTGTGGCAGATGGCTGCTTTGTACTGAGCCTGGTTCTGCTGGAGGTTTCTCCCTGTTAAAGGGGAGTTTTTCCTCTCCACTGTCGCTACATGCATGCTCAGTATGAGGGATTGCTGTAAAGTCAACGACAACACAAGCCATTATTTTGGTCTGCTGATACCAGAGGAGTGAATGCTGCAAGTCAATGAATCTGCTGGGGTTCCTTAGATTGGAAACTTTTTCAAATTGATTTGTTATGATGTATCTTTGATTTTAATTGATTTTCTGTGAAGTGCCTTGAGACGACACCTGATGTAAATCAGCTTCTATCCCAGTTTTTTTACTTACTTCATGCGGCTCTATAATATGCAGCAGTTTGGGCTTTGGCTCATCAGGCAGACGAACACGCAGCCGTTCGGTGGCCATGCCCAGCTCATCAATGGCCGACACGTGATTACGCAGCACCATCCAGTACTCATGCAACACCTGAAATAGCACCGAAGGAAGGTTGTATGTAACCTATATTAGAACAATTATAACTAACATTGGAAATCTTAGAAATAATCTTTTGATGTTTGACATTCTTCCTCCAGCAGGCACATTTTCTTCAATTCCAATATATATATATATATATATATATATATATATATATATATATATATATATATATACACACACACACACACACACACACACACACACACACACACACACACACACACACACACACACACACACACACACACACACACACACACACAACTCACAAAATATTAAGGATATTTGGTTTTCGGGTGAAATTTGTGGAAAATGTAAAAAGTTCCCGCTACAGTGATATATCACGAAAGTAGGACATTTAAGTAGAAGTAGGCACTGGTAATTTCCTCATCTCAAACAGTTTGTTGAAACAAAAGTTAACAACAATGGTGTGTTCACCACAACAACACATGTCAACGTCTCAATAACTCGTCATGTGCCCTTGAGCATCAATTACAGCTTGACAACGACGTCTCATGCTGTTCACAAGTTGACTTGTTGTCTGCTGAGGCAGGGCATCCCACTCTTCTTGGAGGGCAGCCCTCAGGTCATTGAGGTTTTGGGGTGCAGAGTTTCGAGCCTCTACACGGCGACTCAGTTGATCCCACAGGTTTTCAAAGCGATACAGGTCTGCAGAAAGTGCAGGCCACTCCATTTGAGGTACACCATTTTAACAGCCGTTCCCTGATGATGCGACCCCGATGAGCTGGAGCATTGTCGTCCATGAAGATGAAAGTAGGCCTGTGTTGTTCACGTAGGGGCACATTCACTGGATTAATGATGTTATTCAGGTGGTATGGGCTCGTCACTGTACCATTCACAAAGTTTAGGGCAGTTCTATACAGACTGGACACACCTGCCAACACTGTGACACCGCCACCACCAAAATCTCGTCTGGTGACAACAGTGGCTGATGAGGACGACTGTTTAAACACCAGCTGTAATTGAACCAGGACATTTATTGGTGGATTCGAGGATCAAACACCTGTTGTGACTTTTGCCGTTAAGCTCCTCGTTAGAGAACAGCAACATGTGCAAAAAGCACTGAAACATTTAACAGTTGGACAGGTGCATTCAAAAGCTTAGAGAAGGTCACATTAAGTTCACCTGTTAAGGTTTGAAAGCATTTTGGAGTCATCCTGATATTCAACCCGACAGCCAAATATCCCTAACTTTTTGTGAGTAGGGTAAGTCTACAAGTGTGCTTACCTTGTACTCCTTCTTCCAGTTTTCAAACAGCTCCATGAAAGTGTTCCCCTCCTCCACCAGCACCGGGTCCATGCGTTTAGCTTTGGAGAACGACAAGATGGCCTTCAGAGTGCGCTCCGTCTCGCTGGCGGCCCACAGGCCACGGCTGGTTGTTGGGAGGCGGTCGTCCACCAGGCCTTCCTCGTCCTCAATCATCTCTTCGAAGATGGCCGTCTGGCCTTTCACCCTGACAACACATCATATCATATCGCTTTAGGTGTTCACTTTGGATGTCAATTGGTGAAACATAGACCGGCTGCGTACGTACGTGTGAGCGAACAGCTTGGATTCGTAATCAGTGAAAAGCTCATCGGCTTTGCAAAACATACAACTGCAACATAGAAAGACACGAGTTATAGTTCATGACAACAAAGCAAATGTACATTTTGGGGAATATTATAAATAAGCTGATGATGTCCTTAAGTAGTGGTAAATTACTTATTGAGTGGCAGTCGCATCGGCCTAAGGTGGCAAATAGTGGCCTCTTCGATGACTTCCTTGGAAGCTGGGCCCTCCAGACTCTTCACTGCGTCTCGCACGGTCCTTTGTGACTTCGTTAGGTCCTGCATTTGTGTGGTGAGCACGAACTGCAGACCGCAACCATCACGGAACCTGCAGGAAACACCCACCATATTTTTAGGTCCCATTTAGCGCGAATGCTAAACGGCGAGCTAGCTTCAGCGCGAGATGTTGTACTTGTCTGCCATGGAGAGCTTGTTGGACTGCTGCTTGTAGCTGGAGGTTAACTCGTTCTTCACACGAGACACCAGATCTTCGTCCGTGGAGCAGCGCGTCGACCTCTGGATAACTTCCAACCACCAGGGGGAGTTTAGGTTTACCTGGAGATTAAAACATAAAAAAAATCAGTACCAAAACCCCAAAAATGCAGGGTTTAAGTGTTTGAAAGAACGTTTTATTTCTTACTTTGCGCTTCAGGTCTTTTATGTTCTGGAGCACCGGCTGCAGGGCCTGATGGGCGTCCGCCACCTCCGAGTCATATTTAGTCATGTAATGCTGCCGCAGTTGCTCAGCCTACAAAAACACAACAATAGATTTTTATCTAAGATACACATTCTGATTCTTTTTGTATTAAATCTCTGCTTACCTCTTCGCCGAGCCGGTCATCTCTGAGGGTCGGAGGAATCCCACGGTGCTTTGCACTTAGCAGCTCCAACAAGTTGTGAGTGGCGTGAAGTCGCTGTTTTGCAACAAGAGTGGAAAAGGTGTTTAAAACTAATACAACTGGACAAAGCTGGAGTAATATAATCCTTCGAGTTTGTGAGAAACCAACTCAGACTAGCTCTGGGTTTTTACATTTGAAGAACAATAGTTGTTCCTCAGGTTGAAAAGGAAATCTGAAGTGTGTTGAATGTGTGTGGATCCCTCTTTACCACTCAGGAAGGTTGAATTAATTCGAATTTACATGGAGCTAAATCTTAAAGCCAAACTTCAGAATGACGTGATGGCTCATGCTACGCTAGCAGATGCGATAAAGAAGACACGCAGACAAAAGTGAGCCAAATTACCTGTAATGAATCTGTTTTCAGCCTTTCTTTGTGCTCCTCTGATGAGCGCAGCACCTCTCTATACATCTCCACGGCCTCTACAAACTCCCCTGCGGGTTACAAAGGACGTAGTTGTCCTCAGTAAATCAGGTCACATATAGTGCAGAGAATCAAAAAAGAGGACATTGTGTCTGCTGTTTTGTTTTGAGCTTATTCCCATGGGAAACCTGGGACAGGGGGGGGGGGTAGTTTTATACCTCTGATGATGTGAATTCCAGCCAAACCATTGAGAGCGCACACCAACTGTCTGTGAGCTTCTTCACACTCCACTCGACATTTCTTCTGCAAGGACTTGAGGAGCTCCTCCATTGTCATGGTGCTGAAAGGCAGGAGAACCACCTAAATGCAACTATAATAACTCAACAGGGTGTCGATTAGCTTCCTGGTTTACTTAGCGGTTAGTAATTAGCCGGTGCAGCTGACGTAAAAGAGGGGCTCTCTCGTTGTACCTTTTCTGCAGAGGAAGGAACTCCCCCCTCACAGCCTGTGGGTGGCAGCAGGCCTGGCGCAGCCGCAGCAGGGGGTACAGGATGGTGTTGACGGTGCGCCGGTCCAGGCTGCCCAGCTTCAAGCTCCAGTCAGAGATTTTCCTGAGTTTGACCAGAGCATCCTGGGAGCAGACCTCGTGCTGGCGGTGGTAGAAATGACCCTCGACGGGAGAAAAGTCCAGCCAGTGCACCTCCTCCGTCTGAGGGGGGATCTGGATCTAAAAAAAATAAAAAATAAAGAATAATTATTTGAAGGACTATTATATTTTCTGTAAAAGTCTGGGGGGAGATATTTAAACCCCACCTGATCGATGACGTCCTTTTTAGCCGACCGCCATAATATCCGAGCAATCACATTGTATAGAGGTTCTGTGTTTCCACGGCGATAAGGGCGGTAAAGCAGCTGGTCCCACCAGTGTTTAACCCAATATGGATCCACTCCGAGAAAAAGGATCAGGCCATACAGATCTAGAAAAACATGGAACGTTATGCAGGTTAAACAGTTAATTATCGGATACGGTTGATTGGTCAATGTTACCTTCTAAGCCTCTCTGAACAGGAGTACCACTGACACACCATCGGTTGACAGAGGCAAGGCGCAGAGCCATTTCTGCTGCCTGGTGGCAAAAGGATAACAGACATGAATTTAAATAGGAGCGAACAGACAAAAGAAAGGAACCAGACTCCCACTCACCTTCGCAGTGGGACACTCAACCATCTGGGCCTCATCCAGACAGATACGCCACCACTCCACGGCCACCAGGGGGCTGGGAACCGCCATGTAACGCTTCTGGCTGCGGAAGCGGCGGCCGTCCTCGCTGTTGCTGTGGGGGATGTCGACGTAGTTGAGCTCGGAGCGGAGCACGTCGTACGTGGTGATGACCACGTCCTGCTCGGCGAGCATGCGAGGCTGGATGAAGCCGTGTTTCTTCACACCCTGATATACCTAAGAGCAGGACAGGCGGGCGGGACCAGTAAAGAGTGATTTAGACACATTCTCTGGAACCAGGCATGCCAGAATCTGGTGAGAAATTAATTTATTATATTAATTCAAAATGGTAGCAGATGCTACTTTGTGTTGGTTTACAAAAAAGGATCTAAATAAAAATCCCTTGAACAATAAAATAACTCCCCTATTCATGATTTGGCTCACCAGGACCCGCAGGGAGGAGGATCTGATGTGGCGGTTGATCTCTTCGACCCACTGGTGGCAGATGGAGCTGGGGGAAATGATGAGAGTGGCGCCGGTGGATACTGGTTTCATAGCTACCAGGCAGTGTGGGCAGTAGAAAGGGGTAGTTTTGAGGCTCTCCTCCTTGTAGTTGACACATTCTGCATGTTGCCACAGCTGACAGTTCATGCACTGCACACGGGGCTTATAGTCAATAATAGCCAGCTCTCCACAAATGCACTCAAAGCGGTAATGGGGCGTGTTGAAAGGGACCACAGACGCTCTGGTGGGTGTCTCGGCCTCATCTGTCCGCGATGCTTCTTGTCCGTCTTCAGGTACTTCCTCCATTCTGGGAACGTTGCGCGTGTCCGACTCACATTTACTCTGAGATATCTGTAAAGACGCTGCGGCGGTCGCCGTCACATCATCGTCCCCATCGGATCTCTTATTCAAACTTTCCTCCCAACGCCGTCCTTCCTTTGCATCTGCGTCACCCCAGTCGGATGAAGGGCTCAGATCTCTTTGGTCGTCTGAGAGGGAGTTTTGGAGAGCTGCCTCTGCTTTCTCCTTCGCTCGTCTCTGAAAAGTCTTCCTGGACGTGCTCTCTGGAGTTTTGAAAATCTACAGAGAGAGATAGACGCAGATAAGAGCTGAAAACCAACACCTCTGACTAACCGCAAAAACAAATCTTGACACTGCAAATATGGATTCTTACAGGCTTTGATGCTCCGGATAAGATTTTCTTAGTCTCTTTGTAATTCTTTCCCAGCTTGAAAGACCCCGCCAGGCCTCGCCCCTTCACGCGGTCGACGATGCCTTCGCTTATCAGCTTGGCGAGCGTCCTCTTGATGTGATTGCGGTTCTTCAGGAGGTTGCAGCCGTGGGTGGTACGGATGTAGGCGAACACGGCGTTGACCGAGGCCCCTTTGCCGGACCGCATTTCCTTTATTGCATTCAGTAACATCACACGCACAGCTGCAGGTAAATAAAAACGAAGCGTTTAAATACATCTGCGATTAACTTTAAACCCTTTCCATGCGTCAGGGGGACGACCGCAGCAGCCGTACTTGGGTGGGACGTCTTGATTTTTGGCTGAGCTTCGGGTTTGCATCGGGGAGCTTTCACTTCTAACGGACGGGGAGGAACAAAGTAATTCACAGACTTGCCCTGTAATTGGAAGGTAAGCCATTGAGGGAAAAAAAAAAGCCTTTTTCAAGTAACAAACAATTCAAAAAGAAGCGACGGCATGAGGCAGATGCACACCACGGGCAACGTGAAGGCCTCTTGCTCCAGATTCTGTCGCGCATGGAACAGGATGAGCGCCAAAACCTCCACCGTTTTCCCAAGCCCCATCTCATCGGCCAGGATCCCACCAGGCCACTCAATTCCGGCCAGCGGGAATTCTCGAATTAAGCTAAGATAATAAGAAACAAACAAAAAAAACAACATTTTATTACTACAAGCAGAAGTTTAGCAGTTCTCCTCCTGGAGTCACTCAGTCAGAAGTCATCTCTGATTATTGAACTGATGAAAGGAAACAAAAGAGAAGTTCCTCTGTTTGTTCTGTAGCGACTCCAAATTGGGTTCACTCTCTCAGGACTGCATTTTGGAAAGGGTTGCAACTAACGACTATTTTAATAGTCGACGCACCACCAATAGTCACAGACTATTGAAACGATTAGTCGACTAATCGGATAATTATTCATTTTTTCTTAAATTTAGCCTGTAGTTGCTTTAGTTATGTGGCAAATGATAATAAACACAAGAAAGATGGGGACTTCAATGAAATATGCATCTTTTATTCAACTTTGATGCTGATTCATACAAAAAGTAAATAAAAATGTCTGAAACCAGTTAGGCCCAGTGCTCAGTCAGTATAAATCCAAAAATAAATAAATCTCTGTCCATTTTTTAAGGACAGGCAAAGGGGTTTTATGAAAAAAATAATTAATTAAATTTTTTTCCCTGTAAACCAGGCAGCAGCAATAAATAAAGTGCATCTTGTGAGGTACGTTCAGTGGTCAACTGCAAAACAACTTTACAATTCTCAACAGTCTGAAATCTAAACACTGACTTTGTAGATACAAATTCAAGTTGTAAGCACGGACTCTATAACTGGACCACAGAGAGCGGCCTCATATAATAGATCAGCATCTGTAATAATGACTCAGTGAGGACAGTCCCCTGTTACGGGGTGCACATCTGCTACTTTTGTAGAAAGGAGTCCATGGTGGCTCTCTACGTCGGACTGCATGTATTTAATTAAAAATACGTTTGTCAGGCACAGTCAGGCATAACGTTAAAGCTCTCTTTTAAAGCGAAAACAAAATGTATTTGTGTGAATGTTGCTTGAATCGTACCGAAGCGAGTCACACTCCGTATCAAGTGCCCGACATGCTTTCTTTTTAAATGTTCTAAACGCAAGGTCTGCTTTTCAAACCTTGCAAGTAATGATGGGTGTGGCAACACCGATGCGTCGGCGCATGTATCGAGCTCATGGACCAAAACCCGTGTCGGTGCACATAGTGATTTCAGAAAGTCACGTGACCGATACAGCAACTGTTTCGAAATGACACTGAGGCACCAAACTGTGTTTATAAGGAAGCGAATCTGTTAACTGGATGCATTTGCCACAAGAATTCTTGATCCTTTTCGGTACAGCGTCAACTATGGAGCTTCAAGGCAAACGAAAGATTTCCGCAGTGTGGGACCATTTTGATCTTACATCGGAAAATAAGGGAATTGTTTTAATTTCGTTCTTTCATCCGATTCTTTTCAGTTTCTACTTGATCTATCTGATTTCAAATTCAGCTGAAATTGACTTAGTCTAAAAGCGTAACAGACTAAATTTCAAATTGTTGGAAAAACATTTTTTTTTTTATTAGAAATTTGTGAAGAAAAAACCTCAGTCCACAAGGATCCTTATTTCAAACACATTCACTTCAATTTTCCCTTTATGGTAAATGTTCACATTATTTATTGACTGTATCTACGAATATCACATATTTTCAATTTAACTTAAGATATGAAATAATACAATAAATAATATACAATAACATACAATGAGTTAAATGTTATTGTTCACCTGTTCATCAAATCAGTCCATCTACGTTGCCTGTAGGGATTTTTGTCAGTATGCAGTGACACAGTATCAATACAGTTTTTCTTTGTGTCAAAACGCCTCATGACGCCTCATCTACCCATCACTAGTTACAAGTAATCTTTTTATTCGCCATATCCAGGCAAACATTCTCCCAAGCTTTGGAAGTTTTTGTGCTAATGTGTTGGACGCCGCCATTTCTGTGTAGGCAACCGCTTGACGCTATTGTGCACGTGACTCTCGGCAGATTGTAATTAATCGAGACGCCTCACTCTGTTGGAAATACGCGTCTGGTGACAAAAGTCGACAATGGAATTCATTGTCAACTTCTTCTATTATCGATTTTTGTCGACGTCGACGAATCGTGCCAGCCCTAATTCTGGATATAAAAATAGCATCTAAATATCTTGCGTGAAGCCATTTGTGTGCCCAAGAAGTAGGTCAGTAGTGAAAAATGTTCATATAGAAACTTGAAATGCACAGCCTCCTCTGCTGCTATGGCATATATTTGTGTTGAGCTATGGCTCCACCTACTGGTGAGAAGTGTTACAGTTTGATTTAAAAAAAAGCAGTGCCTACACTTTACAGTTCCACAGGAAGTCTCGTTTTATTCTGTGTGTGTTTTACATGGAAAGAAAACCAACAGCGCAGCTATAGCAGCACTCCACGATCCTGTAGCTTGTTTCTCTAATAAGGAGAATTTAATCTAAAGCATAAGGTGAGTTAAGATGTCTGTATCGCGTCGTAGAACCACTACAAAAACACACATATATACCCAAAGAAAAAATAAAATACGAAACCTAAGACAACATATACACAAAAACAAAAATGTTTCAGTCTTGTTGTCATTGACGTCTTACCGGCCAGTAAAAGGATTATAGAACAACTTCTTGCCACACAACGTCACCACCTCCCGCCACAGGAAATGGAGAGAGTGCTCTATGAACAAAAAACAGAACACAAATCAGTGTCTGGATTGTTTAAAGTTAACACAACCTATGGAATCTTTTTCTTTCTAAAAAAAACATTTGAACCATCTGAACAAGCTTTTTTAGACGTTTGTAGCTCCAAACCATGACTATTAACTCAAGAATTAAATCATTTTGCACAAAGGTTTACACGCATACCTTTAGACGCACTGATGCTGTATTTCTCTCTCCTCAGCATCCAGTTAACCGCCTGGCTCTGATACGGCCGGAGGATGGGAATAAGAACCTTGTGCTGGACGTCATATGTTGCCTCCTTTTTCTCTTTCTGATGCTGGTGCCTCACGTAATCATAGAGCTCCTCCACATTTTGCCTCTCGAGGTCCGTGTCACATTGCTCGTCTCCATTTTCTACAACTTCTGAATCCAAAAAATAAAATAAAAAATAAATGTTAAGTACAACCTCTTAGGATGTCAGGGTTCATTTGACAGGAATCACAAACTGAGACCAAACACCTACCTGGAATGATGAAATCGTAGAAATATTCCATGAGCTTCTGCATTAGCTGATTGACTTTCTTCAGACGAGCATTTCCTTCACAGAGGAACTCCGGCTTACCCAGCCCGTCTTCCAGCAGATAGATTCCCACCTGTCAAACAGACCCAGCACACCGCTTTAATGTGACAGGAAGGAAAATATCAATATTCTATTCTGAAGGCGATCTCAGTGCGTCTATCAGAAATATAAACAAGTTTGCAGGTAATCAGTGATTATAGGGGCGCACCAACATGAAAAGTTCGCCCAATATTGAAATAACAATAATAAACAAAAATAATGAACGCAATCACGAAAAGCAACAAGATGGAAATAAATATTGGTTGCAAATATCAGCCCAGTTTTACTTTCTCCCACATTCTGTAGCTTTCCTGCAAAATGATACCGATATATTACAATTTATTATAGCTAATACATACTAGGGAAGCATGAAATATCTGAATCAACATCGGTATCAGAGTCATTGGTTACCTTATTGGTGCGATAAGTAAAACTGGGCTCATATTAACATCTGGTATTTATTTCCATCGTTGTTGCTGAAGAACTGGGGTTGGTCACCCATCTTCCTTGACTCATATTTCCTATCCTTGCTGATGTAGCGCATCTCCACGGCACGGTGCAACCACCATCACGTTCCCCAGTCACGATGGTGCGTCGAGGCTGTGCGTTCTTAGCTTGAGCTACACAGCGTTGCGCATGTAGCCCCTAAATCAGGCATGGGCAAACTACGGGCCCCGGGCTATATGCGGCCCGTTTGGCTTTTTAATCCGGCCCGCCGAACTCGTCCAAATTATAGTACAAACCCATGGATGTGTAAAAACCTCATTCATTTCCCTTTCCCCTCATTTCCTCAAAAGATGGCGCACTATTCTAGACACATTGGCGTGTAACTTTCTATGCCGTGAGTTTTGTGCCAGCAGGTTCGCGGGCACGGAGGTATAGGAAGGAGCAATAATTGTAAACGTGTGCGTATAAATCTCAAGTGCGCTCAACTCTGACAAACTGCTCGCTCAATCCCTCAGCTACCTCTGCTCGTGCTCGGCTCTGCGTCTGCGCTCGCAACTCTACATTTTATGTAAATGAGCCGCGCTCCCAGCTAATCAAAGACTGGCCTTTTTTCATCCAATTAAATAATTCCTTCCAAATACACAAAGTTCATTCATACTCTCAGACTCACTAACATTTCAAAAGAGCTGCGAGCGCAGACACAGAGCCGAGCACGAGCAGAGAGACCTGAGTGAGCAGCTGGTCAGAGTTCAGCGCGTGTCCGAGCACCTATGAGCGCAGGCGCGTTTGAGATTCATACGCACACGCTCACAATTATTGCTCATTCAGATAGCTCTGTGCGCGCAAACCTGGTGGGACAAAAATAACGCCATACCTTTCCAGCTCCTTTTGGGAAAGGGGAAGGGAAATCACTTATTAAGAGTAAAGAAATGGAAAAATGAAGGAAGATAAGAAAGGAAGAAGATTATACAAAGTAAAAAAGTCAATATTAATTAGAAATATTAAAATGAGAAACCGAAGGGAAGAAATAATAATGATCAGATTAAGAGGAAGGTCATACCTATTTAAATGACATTTTATATTTAATAGGGAGGAAAATAATGATAAATGTGAAGGATGTGAAGAGAAATAAAAAGTAGAAAATGTATTAACTGTAAAACATATGAGCCTGAAAGGGAGAAATTTAGAAGAATGGTTGGAAGGACAGGTCAAGAATGGAGTGTTAAAGAAATATTGGGAAATGAAGGAAACATAATGGATATTTACACATTAAGGAAAGCATTATTTATTTATCTTCAGAATACAAAATTAAAAAATAGAATTTGACTGATGTAAAGTAATGTTGCTACACACTCATGCTCCTGGCCCGGCCCCTCTGTCAAATTTTAGAACCCATTCTGGCCCGCAAGATAAAAAGCTTGCCCACCCCTGCCCTAAATCTTCCTCTTGTTGGCTCTTTATCCTACATGACTTGTAGCTAACAGTAAATGGTTTTCTTCTTGTCTCTTTTCCATCAGTGAACGACTAACAATTGTTCTAATGGATAAAACAATTAGTGGTTGACAGACAGATCCACTGAGGCTTTTCAGGGTAATATTCCGCTAACTAACTCTGTCTTCTTAACAACTTGACATAGATTTACTTTTTAGGGAACTTTTTAGGGAACTATTCGTTACTTAAGGGTATCAGAGAAAATTTGGTGAACACTACTGCATGCCAGCTGTTTAAAGAGTTCAGTTTGCAAAAGTTTCATTTTTCTTAATTAGATCTCTATTAAATAAAGTTTCTTATTGTTATGTGACAAAATGTGGACAGTGGATAAGGTCAAGAGGTAGGGGTATGAATTATTGTAATCTTGTTTTGTTATATGATACATTTGTTGTCTTAATAAGTAATGGGAATTGTTTCTAATGTTTAAAACCTTTAGCAACTTGCAGAATTGTTACTTTTACTTTCTTCCCACTGTTTGTTCCAATAAAGTGATACGACATTACAAATATTATTGATTTCAGTCACTGTGTGCAGTTTAGTGGGAGGAAATGCACTTCTTTATGTAACTGGTGTTATTAAAATTAGTGATTGACAGACAGATCTACTGAGGCTTTTCAGGGTAATATAAATTTGTTTTTATTCAATTTGTGCAATAATTACGTTATCGTTATTGCAACAGTACTAGTAGTAGGCGCTGTACCTTAACCTCCTGCTCCTTGGTTTGGTGGCAGAGTTGCACCACTCTCCTCTTCTGCAGCCAGTCGAGGTCTTCGAAGGAGATCCTACTGAGGCCCCAATCCACGGCGCAAGTGTCGACATCGGAGCTCCATTGTGGTCCTGAGCTCTCGTCACAGCTGCTGTAACTGAGGTGGAGCTGCTCGCCCATCCGGTACACCACAAAAGACCTCTGCTCGTAGTCTGAAGGCAGCCAAGCTGGCCTAATGCCGAACGCCCCGATCAGAGCTTTCCAGATGTGGCCCAGCTTCGAAGCTGGAACCACGGAGAGCGCCAGAGCGGCAGAGGCAGAGGCGCCATCCGAGGAAGTGCTTGGAAGTTCGTCTGAAGACGGAAACGAACGAGTGCAGGCGTCCTTGGTGAGGTCCTCCACAGCAGGCAGGAAAAGCCCGCCGGCAGTCAGGGGGGCCGACAGAGTAGAGGGTGGAGGATCGTCGACTTCCTGGACCGCTTCGTTCCTCCGGTCCTCCAGCATGTTCCATTCCAGCCTCCTTTTCGACTCGTCGTCCGCCCTCACAGGCGGGGCCCGCTTTCTTCGACTGCTCATGGTCAAAAGCCTGAACAGCGAGCGAAAGTCAGACAGACATTGTAACGGTTTGGTTACATCAAAAAATAGGGATCTCACAATCAAACAAACCAAGATAAAATACATTTATGGGGATAACATTGTTTATTGTGCCCATATATATTGAATAAAAGACAAATAAATAAGTGACAGATTTATGTTAGTAAGACCTAAAGATGGGCAGGATACTAGTGTTTCTTCACATCACAGACTTCATCATGTTTCTCTGTTTCTGTGTTCACATTCAGGATGGGGTCCCCTCTTGTCCTGACTATCCTGGTTCAGAGATGATGGACAGCACCGTGTTTAGCTCTCTTTGAACACGTGTGCAGCTCCTCCACGCCTGTTGTCAGCCTCGCTTTAAACTACGTAGGGCTCTTGTTTTGTTCTACAATAACCTGCTTGTATAAAAGGCGCTGACATTTCTGTATTTTATTTTGTAATATTGGTAGCGATTATCCTAGGAAGAGCAATTTTATATACTTCCGGGTCAGTTTGCTGCTTTCTCAGCATGTGAGACTGCGTTCCCAGTATAGTCCTGAGAAGTGATGCTCCGAGTGTTAAGTTGATGACAGAAAACTGCTAGCAACACTGAGTGTCAAGACAAAATAAACCAGCTCACGTCTAAGTTCAAGTTTCGGTCTCATGTCCTCCTTCCTGTATCCTGACCGATACACCATCCTGTTTGCTGCAAATACCTACGAACCTAACCTCAGTAACATTGGTCCTTCGAGCCGGATACAGCTATCAGGATGGAGCCAGACAGAGGGTTATTCCCTGATGTGAGACCTAAACGGCAGTCACGCCGACCAAGCCGATTTGATGACTTCGAAGTTGAGTACACACATCATTCCATTAGGGAAACGCCAAATTGGGAAACCCCATCGCCTATCCCAAGACATGTGGACAACCAACCTCAGTATAGAACTGCACCACCTGTCTACGGTGATAGGGATGTGACCTGCTATCCTACTTCTCCTCGGCGGGAGAGGAGTGAACAAGGGAGAAACTTGAGGGATCTCACACCTATATTTCCCCCTTACAACCAGCTGGAGTCCTCCATCCAATCCCCTCCTACAGGATTCAGAGCTTTGCAGGTGGAGAGAGAGAAGCTACTTCAATCCCAGGAAGTTCTACAGGAGGGCCTGAGAGAACTTAATGAAGCGAGAAGTGATATCAAAGCACTGATTGAAGCTGCTCATTCACTGAGGAAGGATATGGCTCAGCTGACTTCCTCAAAACATACAAATCCTCAGCCCCCAATGAGCAGCTCAGAAAGGGTGTACAACACTACCACTAACACCAGGCCGA
>JAVLVB010000657.1:2383096-2422857 GCA_032876305.1 Orestias chungarensis
ATATATATATATATATATATATATATATATATATATATATATATATATATATATATATATATATATATATATATATATATATATACAAGATAAAAGATCAAATCACGTCAGCTTTTCAATCCACATCGATCGTGTTACTCAGAACATCAACATCAGGAGGTATAAGGGCATTATGTCACACTTTATTTACTTGGGGGGCTTGTTAAAAGCAACATATGAATTGTATGTATAACTTGCATGGACAGTGTTTTTTTTTAGAAGCACAGTGTTGCTAGTCTTGACTGAAATAACACTAATATGACATCAGCAGTGTTAAAATGTGCACACATTTAAGAACTTATTCTGAAGAAACGTGAACAAAAACTCGTTCATTTGACATAAAAGCTCTCTTGTGATTTTACTCATACAATGCCTTTTCAATATACCACAGAAAGTGTCAAAGAAGAGCTCCAGATGAAAGGATAAGACAAAGCGTCTATATAAAACTAATCTCTTTGCACCCATTCATGTATGGCTGCTCTGAATCAGTACTTTGTTGAACAAACGTCGTTAGGTTTGGCCATTCTGACTCATAAACACTGTAGTCCTGGCTAGTAGGAGGATCCCTGCTACCCTTTCCATCCCTTCATCAGATTAAACAAGCATCCCTTTAGATGAGAAGTATGCCCGCAGCATGATGCTGATACCACCATGTTCACCATGGTCAGGGTGTGTTAAGTGTCAGCAAAGAAGTCTGAAACCTACAAGGGCTTTCTTTACCAGGCTTTCCCCCTGCAGCTTTTTCATGAGTGTAAAAGCAGTTAGACAAACAGTGAAGACAGTTAGTTTTAGGTCTTAAAAAAAATAAAATGGGTACTGATCACAAATGTTCTTATCTTCAATTTCCCAGAGGGGATCCATAAAGTTTAATCTAAGTGATCTAATCTAATCTAAATGCGTGCCACATATTTGATTAGTTAAACAAAGTGGTGGAGAGTTTTTCCTTTCACTTTTCAGTTGTTTTCTGTTTTGTCTTGGCTCAACAACTCAAGTCCTAATGAGATACATTGCAGGTTGTGTTTATAATGCAACAGAATCTTCTAATGATAATGATGTATGGGTACTTTCGGAAGTCAGTGTGTGTGTTTTTTTATGATCACTGGAATAGAGCGATGTCTCAGGTCATTTCCACCTTCCACTCACTCATTGTGTTGGATACTAGTTGATATACACAACATACAAGTTGCATCCAAATGATTTAGTTCAAGATGAAACTGGTAATCTCCCTCCCCAGTGAGTTGTATCACCACATTAGACAAACAGTCGGCATTCCTGTTTCGATCACCCTGCGTTAGGCCTCCTGCTATGTTAGTTTCTTCACTTTCTGACCATTTGTGGCAATTCTCCTTATTTTTTAACTAAGAGCGCCGTGAAGGTCAAATCCAGCCTTTTCCATAATTTATTCTAGGTTTCTCTCTAGAAAGCATTTAATTATTTATTCAGAAGTGTCGTTAGCATTTCTTTCTTTTCTTTTTTTATTTTGACGTCCAAATTCAAGTTTTAATAAAACTAAAATAACCGATGTGACCCAGAAAGCACATGGAGGAAGGTACCGTGGTCAGATAAGAGGTTAACTCCAACCTGGTTACATATGCTTGTTCTGAAGCTCTTTTCCAGGGAAGCTGGCCTGAGTTCATTTTAAGATAAATGAGCTAAATAAAACGCATTAAAGTTTGCTGGTTTAAACTGACACACAAAAAAAAAAGAAACATAATGTAATAATTTTTGCACTGCATGGAAATTACAACTATTTCAAAGTAATTAAAACCCCTTCCATGGTTTAGAGTCAAATCTTATGGCTGCTTCATATTTTTCTTTCATTGTGACAGAATTTTTCAGAAGGGTAGGAAGCAC
This sequence comes from Orestias chungarensis, assembly GCA_032876305.1. Taxonomy (NCBI): domain Eukaryota; kingdom Metazoa; phylum Chordata; class Actinopteri; order Cyprinodontiformes; family Cyprinodontidae; genus Orestias; species Orestias chungarensis. The sequence continues at coordinate 2,384,990 of JAVLVB010000657.1, forward strand.
TAAAATTAATCCTTTTAAAACATGATAAGCTTTCTTTATTTACAGTGATTAAAATCTGTTTGTTGTTTTGTCAACCTCCAATAAGACTTTTTTTTTTAGGTTTGTTTGTGCATTTTTTCGCAACACGTCACAGGATTAGAAAAACCACACGGTGGAGTAAAGTTATGAATGAGAGCCTACTGATCATCTCCCCTGTGAATGAGCCTCAGCTGACGGCTCCTCTTGTCTTCCTCAGGTAACTATGGGGAGAGCGGGATGGAGGCGTTCAGAGAGCTCGCGTCGCAGGAAGGCCTCTGCATCGCTCACTCCGACAAGATCTACAGCAACGCTGGGGAGAAGCACTTTGACCGGCTGCTCAGGAAGCTGCGGGAGCGTCTTCCTAAGGCTAGAGTTGTTGTCTGCTTCTGTGAAGGCATGACAGTCCGCGGGCTGCTCATGGCAATGAGGCGCCTCGGAGTAGCAGGAGAGTTCCTCCTAATTGGCAGGTTCGTTAGGGAATTTTTTCCACAGGGGCTTCAGGGTTTGTGGGGTGGGTTAATTTTTATGGGGGGAGGAGGCCGAAGCATTAACAAGCAAAAGTTGCATTTGGACCTGTTGTGGTTTTTTAAAATTTACAGCAGGTTTGTAGAGAATGTTAAGCACTGTAAACGTCACTAAAAGGGTTAAAAGCCACAACTGATGGCTCTGTCAAAAAATCCTTATGTACTGCATTAGATATTCAGCTGATTGTTTTTTATGTCTATATGTAAACGAAGCTTTGGGTTTATTTTAGAACACCTTTGTAAAACACAGCAAATATATTAATAAGAATAGTTTTTTACACTCTGACATTTGACATTGACATGAATTGATATTTTCCTGTCCGCTTTTAGTCTCATAACTGCACTAATGTTTTTTTTTTTTTTTTACATTTTGCCACTACAAACCTGATGGTATTTTATTGGTTTTTATTCAGTTGCTCAGTAACAGACCAACAGGAACTGCGGATCGAAAATTATACATGCTTTCACTTTTTTTTACAAGTAGAAATCTGAAAAAGAAAAATAATACAGTAAAATGAAGCCGTTTTTACTTCAATGAGCGTAAATAAAATCCATTGAACCAACAGTTTCCTTCAGATCTTACAGAACACCTTTGTTGATTGGAAGTAATAGGAGATGCTTGATTTTTTTAATCTGTGCTGGAATTTGAATTTAGGCCCATAAATCAATACTTGGTCGCACCACCTTCCGTGTGATTAGTCACAATTAGTCAGGTGAAGTGTATTCTGTGCTGCTTCCACATCTGGAGTATGGAAATGTATCATTCTTTGCAATTTAACTCAAACTCACTGAGAGGTTAGCATTACTGGCCAGCTAATTCAAAGTGTTTTCATAGACTCTCAGTTCGATTTGGGACTGGATGTTAACCAGATTCACTCTGCCTGATAAAAAAAACCCACCCCTGCATCATAATACTACCATGTCTGCCTTGATGATTGGTGTGTTGAGGCATATATATGTTGTGTTGCTATCTATGACGGTGGACCAAAAACCTACATCTTACCACCCTTCCACAAAAACCTAATTTTTTAACTCCTTGACTCAATAGTTTTCGCTCTAGATTCTTCTACACAAGTTGTTGATTTCCTCCAGTGTAATCAAGCACTCCTTCTCTGAATATTGCACTCTTGTTTCCAGGAAGCTGTCTTGTTCTTGTTCTGCTTTGTTTTTCCCACTAATGTTCTCTTAAAGGCCTCCACCGAACAACTTGGCACAGCTCAGGGGTGTTTAGGTTTTGGTTTTCTTCTTTTTGTTTATATTTTGCTCCTTTCCTTGCTGAGTAACTTTTTTACAGGTCTTGCCATGTTCAATTTACTTCCTGTATTCGTTATAGCTCTATAGGTCTCGCCATGCTCAGTTTATTATTGTTGATGTAAAGTTTTTTTTTTGTTCATATTTAGTTTAGCTTTGTTTTTTTAGCTCCTACATTTATAGTTGAGTTTAGTTTATTTTTATTTTTTTGCATTTGAATTAATTTTTCTTAGGTAGCCTCCTCCTCTTGGTTTACTTCCTTTTCAGCTTGCCTCAGGTTTATTGTTCAGTATACTTGCACGCCTTCTCTCACATCTATCTCTTGTCAGTAATCAAGCTCACCAGCTTAAAATCTCTCATTCTCTGCTAGTTTTTTCGCCTTCAGTGGTTTCCCTCGCTGTGCCGTTTTACTCTACTGCGGTTTATTGAGTCTATATTTAACATTACAAACTGCTTCAGCCAGTTTCCGAGCTGGGGTCCTTTAACCACAAACATCAAACAAGTGCATACAATTTGAGAATAAATTGCACACAAGTGGAGTTCTTGTACTAAATAGGTGACTTTAATGGTAGCTAGTAGTCTTTTTGGTAAGGGGGTCTGAATTTAAACGTATGCTTCACTTTTCAGATACGTATTTGTAGAATAACAAAAAAACAAAACAGATAACAACTGATCATATTCCGGCAAATCCAATCCTTTAATCTGCTGTTAACATCAGTGTTAGTGAGACGTTAGGATCCGTGCGTTGGTTTCTGGGTGTTGCCGGGATGAATCAGCAACACGAAGGTTCACGCAAAACTGAAATCTTCCAGATTTTTTCCAGACAGAGTCCCACTGAAAGCAGAAGACTCTTTGAATCAGGCTCACGAATGAATAATGCATTCCCGCTGCAAGCTTTCTCGCTCTCTGTCACATCACAGGCAGGATGGGCCAACATGTGACAGCGCCTCCAACATATTGTAACGAATTTGCAATGAGGACCGTCAAAGCTAATATGGCAGAAATGATCCTATTGTGGAGTCTGAGTTCACCGCTGGTCCAGTTAGGATAGTTTCAGCAGCTGAAATGAGGCTATGATTAAAGTTAAATCTCTCTCATTCATTATAGATGATTCAGTGGTTATGTGTTTTTCCTTATTCAGGCATTAAAGTGTCGCCTCAATTTTTTCTGAAGCCCACTCAATCAAATCCATGCATTAAATAAAACTGTTCCCTTCCCTCATGCTTCATGCCTTCCATGGCCGATGGGAAGGATGCAGAAACGTGTGACTGTGAGGTTTCTGGGTCAAGGAGACTTCTAAAAATGAGAATGTTTTTTAGAGCAATGCAGTGAGTGAACACATGCAGGCGCCTGTGCAGCTGAGAGGCCTGGAGGTGCCGGTCCTCAGCCATCCATCTTCTGTTCTGTTTCGTGGAGGATGACAGAGGTGGCCCTTCTCCCTCCTCAAATCCCACACCTCCCAACGTAGAAAACAACTGTTTTAATCAGCTCTGAAGTGATGCTTCCATTCCTCTGGAAATGGATGAAGGATGTATCTTGATTCTTGTCTTTGGCTTCTATTACCGCCCCCTCTCCCCACCTTTATGCAGAACTACATTATATGGTTTCAGTTTCTTGTGTGAAGCTAAATGATGCACAGATCTCAGAGTACCTCAGAGCATGCATGCACGTGTGTTTATCCGTGCGTGCCTGCGTGCATGCGCGTTGACGTCAGAGCTGCAGGGTTTTGGCACTTGGAGTGTTGGCCTGGGGGTGGCGTGATGCTGAGGAGCAGATGGCCAGGTACTGTTGAGACCGTCGTCAGCTCATTCTTGTGTGTCAGCCAAGCCAAACGTGCTACTGGCTTTAACTTGTGCCGGCCAAACGTGGCTTTGAGGTGGGATTTTTTTGTCTTCTGGATAAACGGCAATTTGTTACTTGATTCAATTTTAAGTAGGAAGCTCCGTTCCGTGACCCAGATTTAATCCTGATTTCAAAAGTGCTTATAGCCCCTAAACGTTTTGACAACCGCATACTATGTATTTAATTTGGATTCATCTAATAGACCGACGTAAAGTTGCACATAATTATGAGAAAAAAAGAAAAAAAAGTATACAAGGCTTTTAAATTACTAATTAGCATGTATAGTTTGTGCTTTGACTTGGAGACAGACAGAGTTAAACGTCACAGACAGAGAGAGAGGGGAGGTGTTAATAATAGGCGACTAGTCAGAGAGGATTGAGGAATAAACTACCTGGACAACAACAAAGCAATTGGAGCTGACACGGAGGAAAAAGCATACAAATGTACAAAGACAAAGAAATATCTGCAAAGCTGGTCGAAGCGTATCCCTCGTAAAAAAATTTGACTAAGCTTCTACCGAAACAGGGTTCTATAAAAGGTAGACACAAAGAAGAAATTATCTAACAAAAAGTAATAAAACCATTTACACTTTCCTTCTGACTCCTATTTACTACTTTGTTCTTCTCTAAAACCTTAGAACCCAATAAATACACCGTGTTTGTGGTTTTACTCTGGAACAACAAGTGAAAAGCATTCAAAAGGGATGGCGTTTTTAGCAGGAAGTACAAACAACACTGACTGGTTGTCTCACAGCAGTCTGTCACCACACGGCAACACATGGATAAACCTGTAGAAAATTACAGCTGATGCTTCCATGGCGCATGTCCCCCTCCCTAAATACGCCTTACGTATATTAACTTAATGTGTCAACATGATCAAATATATCTAACGATGCTGTTGTTCAAACTTATAAAATCTATACTGAAAAACATTCTTACAAAAATCTCTCTGGACAATCATTACTGATTGGTAGATGTGCTTATGAAGGGTTCAGCCACTTTTATACACTGTAAAGCATTGGCGGTAAGCAAAACATCTGACTTCCCCTTAATATATAGAGGAACAAGAGCAAAGTAGTGACTCAGAATCTGTGTGAACCAATGCTGAAGGATACTCAAGGAAGAAACTCCTCAGGGTCAGAGTCAGTTGTTCTTTTTGGGAGGCATCACTGACGTACTTGTGCAGCTCCTCCGAGTAATTAATAAAACTGTTTGAAGCATAATTGTGTGCTGTTGTTGGCGACCATAGGCTCATTCTGCAGTTTCTGTTCAAAGTGCGGTGCTGTTCACAGCATGTTTGAGGATCTTATCCCAGATGCCAATGAAAATGTAACCGCTGCTAGGGAGCAGAATATAATAATGCACACGGTGGCAGAGGCAGCCAAGGTGGTAGACAGCCACCCAATTACAGCCCCGTGAAAAATTAGGCTTCTCGTTATTAATACCGTGACAGAGAAAACTGTCAGACCTAATGTAACCCATAAACAAATGTGCCATTAGATAAAATACCAAGAGACCCCAAAGTTAATTTTGAGTACATTTTTTTCTAATTGCGCATTATTAATCAAAATCAAGTCATTTTAGGGAGTATTTGTATCTTTGCTCTAAAAAAAACAATTTTTTTTAATGTTTTTGTTCCATGCTGGAGATGCAAAGGAATAAATGAAAAACTGGTAACAATATTAGTTGACACATACAGTACATAGTGACAATGACCAGTGCAGATTGAGTTCCCTCTTAAGAGTCGGTGTGTGAGCTGGGTGCCAAGACTGCACAGCTACACTCCTTATCTGTGAAGTCTCACCGGATTTGTGATCGTGTCAGCAGACTGGAAGGCTTTTTCTGTCTTTTCTCGACAAGTACAGTGAAAACCGCGCGCCGACTCGGAAACCGGACAAAAAAAGCTGTTGAAACAAAGGAGGATATTTGAGTGGACTCTGAATTCATGATTGACTTTATTGATTTGTTTGTCACGCTGATTTTTGAGCTGGATTGAGGGGACATGTGGTTTTTACACGCAGGTCTGCAGCTTAATGGAATAACTTCACAAACGGGTAACAACTGTGATTTATACAAAAACTGGTTGCTCTTCCAAAATATTTCCTATAACTAAACCTGTAAATAATAAAAATGTTACAAATTCAGAGACTTTAAAAAATATCTATTTTATATTTGCAAATAAAGGATATTTGCTAGGAAAATCTTTGACACTGTTGAAATGAACCTGGAAGAAGCCTGAGCTTACATGTAAAACACCAACACCATTATCTTTCCATCCCGACACGGCCGAACAGACGTGTGTCTGCCTATGAATGTGACTTCTACGTGTTGTTTCATTCAGCGACGGCTGGGCGGACCGCGTTGAGGTGGTGGAGGGATACGAGCACGAGGCCCTTGGCGGCATCACCGTGAAGCTGCACTCTGAAGAGGTCTCCTCCTTCAACAACTACTTCCTGAAGCTCAAGCTCAGCACCAACACGCGCAATCCATGGTTCCCAGAGTTTTGGCAGCATCGCTTCCAGTGCCGTCTTCCCGGGCACCCCCAGGAGAACCTGAACTACGCACGCAACTGCTCAGGTGAGGTCGAGTTATCTTCTTAGTTTCTGCTCATACACATAACAGCTTGTCTTTTCTGAAATATATTGATGTGCTCAACTTCAGAAGGATAGAAAAGGCCCCACAAAGCGGAACAACCTCTTTAAATATGAATGACACTGCCTGGGGGGTAAAATCCTCCTCCAGTCAGTCCAGTACGTTTTTTCATATTGTTCGTTTGTGTGTTACTTGGCTTCACAGAGGATGATGATCTAGGTAAATTAAGTGCTTTTCATTATTAAAGGAACACTGTTAATGCATTAGCTTTGGTTCTTGTTTTCTTGAAATGATGCTCAACAAGCATGTTTTTATGACTCGGTTCATTTTTATTTATTCACGATTTGTTTTGTTTTTGTTTGTTTTTTAAAGCTTGTATATTTACGTTTTGAATCTCAAGATAGGACGGAAAAAAAGAAGATTTTCCGTAGAAACTCATAGATTTGATGTAAGTGGCTTTTACAGGAACCGATAAACGTAAATATAAATTGGTGCATGTAAAACACCTTTTCTTCTTATCAATAGGCACCTTTGGCTGTGTTTTTGTTTATGTTGCACTTTTTCTTTAATGTTTTCTTTTTCCTTCTGGTTTGCTGCACAAATATAAAACTTTTCTTTATTTCCTTGAGCTGTCCTGTTGTAATAAAAGATATATTATGATACTGATTTTTTAATTTTTAATTTTTTTCTGTGCAAACGAGTTCCTGGTCCTCATTTTTGTCGTTTTCATTTTCTGATTGATTTCTTATTTATTAATTTATTATTTTGGTTTAGAACTTCAAGATGGTGAGTTAATTTCTTTCTGAATGGAACCATAATGCTCCACACCTACAAAAAAAAAAATATATATACCTAGAGGTTGACTGACATTAAGGTTGAATCACTTGAAGGGATGATCATGCTTTGATGAAAGTCTTGCATTTCCAATTAATCTCAGTGGACCTCTTATATATGAAGATATTGGGGTGTTTTTTGGGGGTTCCGAGAGCTCAATAATTGGCTTGGTTTGCGCTCTCACGCCCTACCTCTATGCTTTAAGGCAGTATCATAAAACAGCCCAATAACTCGCTGAGTCTCGGAGCAATTGCATGTAAGCACAGATATTGTGCTGTTCCGTCCATATAAAGTCCTGCTGTCATGCAGCCAAATAATCCCGACATGCGGCAGTGGGGCCCTCTGCTTGCATGTAGACATCATAACATCACCTCATCATGACTGAATCTCCCACAGCTTAGTGAGTGCAGCGAGCGTCAAAGACAAGGAGCCGCTAAACTAGGTCATCACCGGTTCACTCCCTTCGGATGCTCACCCAGCTGCTACGCAACTGTAGTTACTGTTTATGTGTTTGTTTGCGGCACAAGCAGTTGTTTGGAAGTCATTACTGCAACACAAGGCGCAACCAGCGCAGCACACGGAAGGTAGATGCTTAGAGAGACATACTGTCGCCCGCTGCTGCGTGGAGAGCAGGCGAAATCTGTCTCCCACAAAGTGTTGAGTGAATTCTCGGCAAAGTCACTGAGACATTATATAACAATGGAGGAAAGTGGATAATAAGAAACAGAGAAATGGAGCGTAATATTTATTGTCAAAAAGTCTAGATCCAACTGTTAGACAGGTTACATGAAGCAATCTAAGAGGAGGTTACGTCTTCTGCATGATGTGTTTGTCTTTTCAAATCAAAACTGGTTTTGTGTAATAATTTGGTTATTTTAAATGGTTTGAGAAGTCTATCTTTTTAGCAATTCTCGTCTCAAAAAAGAAAAAAGCTCTGAACATACACTTATCATTCTTAATCTGTTTACAAATATGAGGTTTCTTCCATTGGTAGGAATCCTTGTCACAGATTAAGCCGTCAATGTAGACACTCCCGCAGATGTTTCTAAGTGTTCACGGTGTTCCCACTAAGCTGTAATAGACTGCACAATCACAGGTGTTGTATACTTCATTTAAATGAGATATAGTTCATTTGTTGTTTATTATTAGCTGTTTGAATCATTTTCCGGTGCCGTACAAACTGGTCTGCCTTTGAACTTTTTTCATATTTTTAACTGTAAACCCACATAATTCAATAGATATTCTTGAGAGTTTTGGGGTACGACCAAAAATCACTACTGTGGTTTTATAGTGGACGACCGATCATACAGGGTTTCAGTCCATCAAATATTATAGTACCACATTCTGCTGCTATCTCATCCCATCTCACAACTCTTTTCAAGAATGTCAGACAAAACGTTTATACTCATTTGGACTAGATGGAGAGTGGCTGTTACCGTCAGTGTTACTAGAAACTCCAACACATGCATATGTTTGTTCTAAAATAATGAAGTTGTAGCTCTGGCTGTGTATACTATGCTTGTTGTCGCACTGAAAGTTAGAACCTGTGCCCAAATCTGAAGCATTGTGGGGTCTTTCTTCCAGGATCACCTTAAAGAAAACCTTTTCATACGTGAGCCCCATTCCCACTGCATGATGCTGCCACCACCATCTTTCTTTCTTGTGATAGTGGGTTTATGATTTTCTACATGATTAAGGAATTTTACAAGCAGCACATTGCCCATAATTCAGAGCTTCATTCTTTTATAATTGACACATTTATGGAGAACATAAATAATTAACTTAATCAACAGATTATCCCACCTGAGCTGTGGATCTCTGCATCTCATCCAGAGTTATCATCAGCCTATAGGTTGTTTCTCAGATTCATTATTTCCTAGCTTGGCTTGTCAGGATGGCCTTGCCTTATTAGCATTGCAGTCATTCCATATAATAAACATTCAGTGTCTTTCTGACATTCTTTACGGGAATCAGAATAAAGAAAAATAAACCCAAGATCTGTTATTTTAAATAAACTCTTTACTAGTTTCCTTCCTCTTCACCAGTGCGTATGTCATTTTATTTTATTGTGTCATGTGACGTCTCAATGAGGCATACAGAGATGGAATTAGAAAGCCAGATAAAAGGGAAAGCCATGAAACCTTGGGATATTACCGTGCTTAAGTAGAGCAAATTTTGCTTTGGTACAGCTTTTCGAGAGAGTTGGACGATCGCTAATTGAATCCTGACTCATGACTCCAAGAATGAATAGTTTTACCATGGCAACCAGGTTTCATTAAAGCCAATTTCTGAGACTTCCAGTTCTTTAAAAGCAGTCTCCCGCAGAGGAAAAGACACGTGTTTCTAACAGCCTGAACTCAAGAGAACAATTTCTGCATCTGTGCGCGGCCGATCACTCCTATGTAATGTATTGCATCCCGCCAGGCGACCTGTTGGGTACATCTAAAACTGAGAAATGACATATAACACGCTACTGCTTGCATTAATGAGGCTCTGTATGGCTTTTTTCTCCCTTTTTTTAAAATTGATTTCTCTTTCTTGAAGGAAATTCCTTACTGTTGTCTTATTTGTGGGCAGGTTATGAAAGCCTAGAAGACAACTATGTCCAAGACAGCAAGATGGGCTTTGTCATCAACGCCATCTACGCCATGGCACACGGCCTGCATGACATGCACTCTCACCTGTGTCCTGGCCATGTGGGGCTGTGTGATGACATGAAGCCCATTGATGGGAGCTATTTGCTGGAGTTCTTACTGAAGACGTCCTTCATGGGAGTATCTGGGGAGGACATTTGGTTTGATGAAAATGGAGACTCACCTGGGAGGTAAGCTACTGTATATATAGGCGTGTTTGGAAGCTGAATTTTATGCCACCATAATGGCCAATAGACAATATGTCGCACATATAGATTGTTAGTAGTGGACTGCCATTCTTTAAGAAGGTTTAAAAGAGATCCAAAGCACATTTGAAGAAGTAGTACTACGTAAAAAGACATGTCACCTAAAGCAAAGAGAGAAACTAGACATCTAAATTGGCAGTTTTCCCATTAAATTCCAATTTGGACAAGCCAACAAATCAACACAAGTTAAATTTATGAATAGAATTAAGGGTTAAGCTTAAGGTTTATTACCATTGCGAAATTAAAGATTTCTTAGTTAATATGACTTTTTTTCCAATGGTGTTAAAGCACTGATGACAATTGTTTTCACTATTAAGACATTAAATGGGTTGAGAAGGAAAGAGGATACACATGGAGCAAAATCCAAAAGGGTGGCAAGCAAACCACCAGATTGCTGTGTTAAGGACTAATAAGCTTCTTATATGGCTCTGTCTGTACCAAATACCACACCTCTGTTTATTTGTTTTAATTGAGTCTGGTTTTATTTAACTGGACATAACTGCTAAACTCAAAGGATCAACCAGTCTACAACCAGTATGTCTCTACATTAAAAAAAAAACTTCAGAACCACGGCTTTTGTTCAGTATGACTGCAGTTATTCAAATGTATTATTCATTGACTGTACAGGTCCAACAGAAAAAACTCGGCATTAGAGCTAGAGACAACATGGTGACAACATTACAAAAATTATGTTTAATTTATGATGGAACCATTCGTATGACAATGATTTAGCATACTTGGGTTATACACCAGAAGAAATAAATCTACTAAACCAGAAAGGTCAATCCTCTGAATGGCTCAAAAAAGTGTCGTAGTTAAAGTTACATATATGTGTAAAACGGAATTAGAACAATAGCCAAAAAAGAATCAGTTATATCAAAAATGTTAAGTCAGTTTACTCCAGAAACTTTATTACTTGGTGTAACACATTATGTAGATAATTTTTACATTGATGGATGTTTCAAAGCCTTTATTTCTGTTAACTATGCTGAATTTACATCTACAGTTAATAGCAATAATGACATTCAAAATTAGGACATTACATCAAACCATGAAAAAAACTAATTTGATACACTAATGTTAGTTTTATGAAAAGTTTGTTTCAAACCTGCTTAAAGCTGGGGTTTTTTATAACATAATTTTAACCTGAGAAACGAGACCATCGGAGTGCCTATTCTATTTGCTGAAAATGACCGTAGATAACTTCGCTGTCTCCTTTCTCGCTCTTGTTTGAACTCAGGTATGAGATTATGAACTTCCAGCATGTGGACCCTGGGGTTTATGATTACATCAACATCGGCTCCTGGCACGAAGGCCTCCTGAGCCTCGAAGATGAAATGATCCAGATGAACAGCAGCGACATGGTCCGCTCAGTCTGCAGCGAGCCCTGCTCCAAAGGAGAAATCAAGGTTCGGGACTCGTCTCTAATGTTTTTGCACTGAGAGCATCGACCCTTTAGTAGTAATGCTAATTCTTTAGTTTTCTGTTTAAATGTTTAATGTTGACAGAAGAAAAAATGGATCACTATCCTTGTAATATTTTAGAGGTTTCAGATCTGCCAAAATATACCAATAAATAGGACAAATTTCAGTTTTCTAAACACACAACTGTCACCACATGTAAAATATTTTGTGGCTTTTTCTTTGTCCTGGACTGGTCAGAGTCACTTGGTGGTATTAAAAACATGTAGTTTACTTTTTTTTTTTGTTCCAGGTTATAAGAAAGGGGGAGGTGAGCTGCTGCTGGATCTGCACCGCATGCAAGGACAATGAATACGTTCAAGACGACTTCACATGCAAAGCCTGTGAGTTGGGCTGGTGGCCTGACAAAGAACTGGAGGGTATGTTAGTTTATTTCCTTCACGTTTTTTTTTTTTTAAATGCTGTAAAGTAATGTCAGTTATGAAGAAGAAATCATACAGGATCTTGTGAAATCAGTTATTCAATGTAATGATTTTACGATCTCCAATAGCTAATTTTAAAATGAAAACCAAAACTACCCCAAGCACATCAAAACTGGTTTTGATCAAATGTTTGCGCAAATGTAATCAGGAGCCTCATTGTTGGTTTCCTGCTTATCTAGTAATTGACATTTATAAACAGGTAAACAGTCCAAAGACTTAGCAGACCTTTTCCGTTGGTCCACAGGGTTACCTATTACTTCTTTGTGCAAGTGTTGTCATTAGATTTAATTAAACTTTTTTTGTCACTACAATGTCTTTGTCACTATGTATAACCTGTCTGATTAGAAAATTAATTTGAATACTAATCTCAAAGATCTTCCTCAAGTTAAAATGAGAAGTCCTTTGACTTAAAAAACCAAAAACTTCCCCCAAGCTCTTACTTCTGTCCTTTGCCACAACTACAGTGAACCCCGTACAGTTTGTCCTGCTAAGGGTTTTCTGCTTCACAAACCTGTTCTGTCCTATTTTCATTGCCTTCCCATGACACCTGATAGCACATTCATCATCTTCACCATTTCACCAGACAGCGGCCTATTCCACTTCACACTCTTCTGGCCCACTTTAGCAGACGTACGCCTTTCCAAACACAATTTCTTAACATATTCATCGCACACAATCTTTTGGATATTTATCAGCATAATGATGTTGATGATGCCGATAGAAGCAACACAAAGTAGATCACAATTTAAGCATCTGAGTATAGTATCACGCATAACGCTGTTAGAAATTGGTCACATTCCACATTTGAATTGCATCCTAAGCATTACAAATATTGATGAACTTACTCTGACTCCTGAAATGTGCAGAGATTTACTTTGTCCTGCTTTCTTCAGCCCTCTTCTAGCCTGGCTGCAGTCCAGCCTGGCCACCGCTCATTTGAAAGGCGTTTATTTATAGTTGAGCTAAAAACCTACTTTAGAAATTACTGTATTTTATGCTGTAAAGATGCTCATCATTCATTGTTCGCTCTGAACTGAACTCTTTATTTATCTTTCAATAAAGTCAGACCTGCATCCCTGATTAATGCACTACATGCTGGCTTGTCAGTTTTTGTAGATGGACATCGCCTAATATCTTTGAAGTCTCACGTTACTCTATTTATGTTTGGTTAATTGGTTGGACAATGCTGTGTGAGATATTCAGTTGTGTTTTATAACTTAACCCTGGAGAAACCTTTAAGGCGTAAATTAAACTTTAGCTGTGTTGATCTTTGTGGGATCCTAATAGTATTACTGAGCCTGTTGTCACATCACAACCACATTGGGTCATTCTGGGACACACGTTTAAAAGAAAGCCGTTAAGTGTGTGAATACTTTTTTGCTTCTTTGTACTGATCCTTCCTGTCAGGTTGCGAGCCTATTCCCCTGCGCTACCTCGAGTGGAGCAATCCAGAGTCCATCATCCAGGTAGTGTTCTCCTGCCTGGGCATCCTGGTCACGTCGTTCGTCGCCTTCATCTTCGTCCTGTACCGTGACACGCCGGTGGTGAAGTCTTCCAGCAGGGAGCTCTGCTACATTATTCTCGCAGGGATCTTCCTGGGCTACATGTGCCCTTTCACCCTCATAGCGCGGCCGACGGTGGCTTCCTGCTACCTCCAAAGACTCCTCGTTGGACTCTCAGCTGCCATGTGCTACTCTGCCCTTGTGACCAAGACCAATCGCATCGCTCGCATCCTGGCGGGCAGCAAGAAGAAGATCTGTACCAGGAAGCCAAGGTTCATGAGTGCGTGGGCCCAGCTGGTCATCGCTTCCATACTTATCAGTCTCCAGCTGACATTGGAAGTTACTCTCATCATCATGGAGCCTCCTGAGCCAATCAAATCCTACCCCAGCATCAGAGAGGTTTTCCTGATCTGCAACACTAGCAACCTTGGTGTTGTGGCTCCGCTGGGATACAACGGTTTGCTCATCATGAGCTGCACCTACTACGCCTTCAAGACCCGCAATGTTCCCGCCAATTTCAACGAAGCCAAGTACATCGCCTTCACCATGTACACCACGTGCATAATCTGGCTGGCATTTGTGCCGATCTACTTTGGCAGCAACTACAAGATCATCACCACGTCCTTCTCTGTGAGCCTCAGCGTGACCGTAGCCCTGGGGTGCATGTTCACGCCAAAAATTTACATCATCATTGCCAAGCCAGAGCGGAACGTGCGCAGCGCGTTCACCACGTCCGACGCCGTGCGCATGCACGTCGGAGACGGCAAGATTGCCTGCCGGAGCAACAGTCTCCTCAACATGTTCAAGAGGAAGAAGAACGCAGGAAATGGCAGGTGGGTTCACTAATTGAGTCGGGCTCCTGAGGCACCGCAGGGATGCTCGTTTTTACTGGAGCTCCCTCGATAAGGGAGCCTGACTTCTAACTGTATTTACTTTCAGAGAAGCACCTGTTATGAAGTGTGATGAATGTAGGCCATTACTCAATTCACAAAGCCATGTCATCCTTTGATCTGTTGGCGAAATTAAAACAAGCATCTCTCTGTGCTGAGGGATAAAAAGTGAGTTTAAGAAAGAAATGGTTTCTACAGGCCTCATTAAATTAAAGAACAGACATTATTCAAGACGGGAAAACACATCTCAGGTCAAAAGTTTGTCTACATTGAATACAGGCATGAATGTCTTTAATTATAGGCTTAGTCGTTCATTTGAAATCCCAATTTGTTTTAAGGTGAAATGTTGTTTTCAGCACAGGCTCAAATATACACATATGAACTGACCACTTTATTAGGTACACCTATCCGTTTGCCAAATACCACAAAAGATTAATTATATAATCCAATTGAGAGAAATTAAATGTATGAAGACATGTTGCAGGAGCTTAAATGGGTCATTATAATGGATGGATTTAGTCACAAAGACAATGTTCTGAAAAAAATATATTAAAAAAACTATAGCAGTTGTGCGGTTCAAGGCAGAAACAATGAACAAAGCATCAAACCTTGAGCAGATGGACTACAGCAGGAAAAGTACAAACTCTTGGCTACTCTTTAAGCTAAGAAAAGGGAATAGACATGGTCCCAGATAGACTACAAAGGCACGTTGGTTATCAGTGAAAAACTGTCTTGGAATCATTTTTGCATTTGCAAAAGCCCTTGTTGGATTTCCAAGTTGGCCTCAGACAACATTTACCCATACTTTCCTATAGTTTCTCTCAGAATTTTAAAGTGACAGCAGTGCAGTTGCAATGATAAGCCCAGGCTGTGTTGTTGGACATTAACAGGGTTTGTTAGTCTAGCTAAGGAGGAGTTTCACTTTGGGACAAATTGCAAACACCAGTAGCTCAGATGCCACCAAACCCACTGGATTGTTGCTTGGCTTGAGTTTAAAGCTAAAACATTGAAATATAGTAATAGAATTTGGCATAAATCCGTCCAAGGAAAGCATTAGCTAGCTGGCTCATTCGTACCATTTGGACTTCTTGTTCTTTCTATCTAGCAGTTGGGAGGCCATGTTGATTAGGTCGGTAGCTGGTGAAGTAGTCTGCTACTGTGGGGGCTTAATCTTAGGGGGTCATTTTGTCTCAACCCATAAATAAAGGGAACCACCTCTTGTGTCAGGGGGCGGGTTGTGGTATTTTTACCTGGTCAGGGGAGTTCAGAGTGTATTTGGGGGAGTGTGGATACACCGTCCATTGTTGTGGGTCTTTAACTTGGGTAAGTGGTTGTATGGAGCCTATTTCCTCCCCATCACCCTCCATGCTTAGGGTTCTTGGACTGCGTTCTTAAGTGTGTGCCTGCTTGGTCGTGGTGTCAGCTCGTTGGGTCCTGGTCCCTTTTGCTCTGTCATTCCCCTCCTTGGACGTTTTGTGGTCCTTGGCCTTAGGTCTCTCTGTCATGGTTTTACTATGATTTTGACCCAAAAGTTGGAAGAACTCTCAAGAGAAAACTGAATCAGATAAATGGGTTTATTTACAAAGAGAATGCGCAACAAACAGGATCTGGACGTTAGTTTAATGCCACCATTCGCAATAAAAAACGAACGCTCTGAAGAGACACAACAGTTTAAGTATTTGATGAATGAATTGAAGCTACCGTTGAAGTGGATCTTACTTTGATGGAAAGGTAATTCCGCCACAGGAAAGTTAATGGGATCAAGAGTTGTAATTTCAGAGTTGATAGTGTTTGGAGATGGAGATGAAAAACTGGTACTTCAATGCGACAGAGCGAACAGTGGTTGGAGCAAATGACGAGGATGAGGAGCGGTTACCAGTCTGAAGAGCTTGAGTTGAAATCCGGTTGTTGATTCTTTAATAGAGGTTTGAGTCTTGGCTTGGGAATCCACAAAAAGGAGTAAGCATGGGTTGAGCACACAAAGACCAATTACTAGGGGCAGGACTTGGGAGGAAAAACACATGGAAGCAAAAATAGGAACCTTGGAGTGCAGAGAGGGCTTGGGTATACCATACGGGTTAACGACTAGGCGGCGAATGACTGCTCCTCAGTTTGATGAGGTGATCAGGATCACCTGTAAGGAGCACAGAGTGGAAATAAACATCAACCAACCGCAACCCTGCGTCGTCTAGTGGAAGAACAAGCGAAGGAACAGACAAACACAAGCCCAGATTCCCTGACACTCTGGGTACATGGCTGCATCTGTTTCAGTGTCTCCGGTTGCCAGCAGGTCCTGTAGATTCCCCACTGCAGCTCCCTGGAGCTTAAACACTCTGGCTGTTTGGTGGTTCCCTCTGGTTTTCTCTTGGGTCAGAGGGTTTTCCCTCTGGTCTTCTTTCATGGGCTCCTACACTCTGTGGGACCTCTTGATGTCCGCAGCTCCAAATTCTGTCTGATTCAGCTCATGGGGGTCATTTAAATATTTTTATAGAGACTTCTTATTAAATACAAGCATCCTCAAACACACCTGCAAGTGTTTGCATGCAGGTTTTTACAGATGCATTTTATAATAGGTTGGGGTTTAAGATTTAATTAGTAACTTGCACTTTTTTGTACTCTTTTACCCAATTTCCATATGTACGTACATGTATATATGGCTTATGATAGTAAGTCTGTTGAGCTGTTCCTTGCCAATTTCCTTGGGGTTGATAGTGTGGTTGTGTGAGGAGACATTGGCCGCATTAGCATTCTTTACACATGACTACCTTAATGTTGTTGCTGATCATACCAGTCCCTTTGTGACGACACCTTTTTATGGCTTACACAAAAAGGATAATGCAAAAAGCTCAAATCTTTCATAACATGAAGGTGATAGAGATGTTCATATTCACCTAATCTCAATTTTAAAAAGTAACTCTGTGGTGTGAACAAGGAACAAGAGACTGGAAATTCAAATGGGCATGAAAAACTATTGAAGATACGTTTCTGAATGTGTGGCTCAAAGAATTAAGTCAGGTATAATTTCAAAAGCATGGTCTCCTTAATAAGAAGGCGCATCTAGTAAACTGGCCAGTGGGTGCACTTATATCCTTATCAGATATATGTTCCTTTATAAAACATAGGGGGGGGAAATCACACTGTTTATAGTTACGATAAGATAGTCTTTAAACATAGTCCATATAATTTCAGTAGAGTTAGAGTTCAGACTATAAAAATTCTAAATTCAATACTTATGTTATCCTGAATAGTTGATTCCACTACCAGTTTAGTTGCCTCTTTCTTTTGATTGGTTAAATTAGTTTAAAAAACAAAAAACAAATTTAAGCAAGTATGCATGAATTCTGAATTAGATTCCAAGACAAATGGTCAAATAGTCAACAAGAATTGCTCTGGTAGCTTATTTTACTCACTAAAAGAGACTTACCCAAAAATTATTATGAGTGTGTCATTAAAGTCAAGCCTCTGTAGACTCACAGTTATTTAAATCATCGGGTTGCGTTTTGAGACAGAGAAAAAAAACACGGAAATTGTTTCTTTTATTGTGATTCCACACACGAAAAACATTGTTTCAAATCCATAATGAGAAGCCTGAAATTATTTTGACCTTGATGCCAATCATAAATGAATGTAGAGTTTACACTGGAGTTGTGAGACCTTAGTTTGCTAAATTCATTGCCTGTTAAAGTCTTCTAAGGCCTCATTTAATAACTGTGACCCTGCAGAGACCTTAAAATACCAATTAAAGAGGCAAACACATTTTGAACAGTACACAGTTAATTTAACACTAGCATGACTTTCTTACCTGAACATGAACCTGTTTTTCTTTTGTTTTTTTATTCACCTTTCCGGGTTCCTGCGCAGTAACATCCATCTTTATTTTGTTCATAGTTCTAATGGAAAGTCTGTGTCATGGTCTGAACCAGGTGCAAGACATCCTCCCAAAGGGGATCATATGTGGCTCAGACTGTCAGTGCATGTGAAGAGACAGGAAGCAGGTTCCAATCAGATGGCTGTCATCAAACCTTTAACTAATACCTACCAAAACACTACCCGGGAATTCTCAGACCTCAGCACTAAGACCTTGTACAATGTGGCTGAGGAGGATGAAAACGACCCGCTCACTTACAGCTCCCCCGCCACTCCACCCATGATGGCGCACGGACAGATGCCGGCCTGTGACATGACAAAAGAGACGGCCGGGGTTTTAGAGCTCTATTCCCCGGAGCATCTCCAGCAAAACAGCGTTATCCCTCAGCACGGCATCCTGGACCACCTGCAGGAGGAGAATGTCCTGAGTAAGTTCAACAGTGACATCCATGAGCTCAGAGTGGATGTTTGCATGCCTCGAGCCATGTCAGGCATGCCAGTGTACCACCAGGCTCACCTCATCCAGCAGGAGCCGATCCTGCCTGTCCATCTTGACCCGTTTGATGAGGAGCCCGCCTCGCCTTTAGAGGAGGAAGAGGGGATGGAGAATGAGCAGTTTGGCCTCCTCCAGGGCTACATTTACAACAAAGCCCAGATTCACAACGACGAGGACATGATCGACGTCAAACTGGCAATGGAGGACTCCATCGCCCTCATGCCTCCCTCCCCTTTCCGCGATTGCTCCAGTACCCAAACAAGCCCATTTCCCAACTCACCAGTGTCCGAGTCCATCTTGTGCATGCCGCCAGATGTGACGTATGCCTCTGTCATTCTCGGAGACTACAAGCAGAGCTCCTCAACTCTGTGAGTTAACCCCCTGAACGTTAAAAGTTCTGCTAAATATCCAAGTTTACATTGACATGCGCTGTATGTGATAATCTATAAGGAAAATGTCATTCTGTGATCAATTTCAATTGCTAGCTTTTACTTCAGTTCCTACATTTTCTAACAGTTAAATACGCTGTATGCAGTAGCTAAAGATTTCAGATCTTGCCAACACGCTGTATATTTCTTATAAAAGATTTTACATTTAAGTAGTGTCTGCCTTTACTTGACAATTAAATAACATTGCCAGTGAACACATGTGCATTTATATATTTGAAAACAGATTTTTAACAAATCGAAGTTTCAGTAAACGACTATTTACTTTTGACAGTAAGCTAAGGAAATTTGTTTTGTCTTCACACATTGTGACTGCTCTCCTTCATCTAATAAGATTATATCAGCTGTCGGGTTTTTACATCGTCTCATTCATGTTATAGTAGAATTAGATGAGGGGAAGAAAACGCTACTTGTGGAGACAATTGCTGCTATTCTGAACCTGTTCTGCATTACCTTAGCATAAAACGAGACAGAGAGATTAAAAAAAATTATGAACAATTTCCCTACAGGTTTTACCAACTTCGGTAGGACGTTATCTCATTTGTGAACAGGGATTTGTGTTTTCAAAACTCAGTTTTAAATAACCTCGGTTCATTTCACCTATTTATTAACTAATACACCCATTTTGCACATGTTGACGTTTTGTCCCTTTCATACTGAAGCTCTTTTGGATCTATGAAGTTTTCTCATAAAATCAAAATAGTGATAAAATCATCATCACTCATATGTATTTTAATTTAACTGTTCATTATTTTCTAACATTTCTAAATTACATTCCTATTTTATATCATGTTAGATTATTTGGTTCTTATTAAATATGTTTGATTTTGCCTCTAATCAAATGAACAACTCTAACTGATCTCTTGTAGATATTGTAAAACAGTCATATAAGCACATTTCCTTCCATGAAGCTATTTTGAAAACAAAAAAGTATTATTGACATGTTGGTTTTTAAAGTGCGTTCACATTGCAGATGGCCTGCAGATAATGTTCGATGGCTAACAGCTCCAATTCGTTTTTTTAAATCCCATTATAAAACAGAAAAATGCCCGATAGGGTAAAACAGAAACAATGTCCTAGTGGGAACACACTAGCCATGATATGTGCAAAAGAGGTAGGTTGTTGTCAGCTATAAAGTGAACTTACAGCATCTTGAGAAAACCAGGCTGCGAACAAGGAAAGCAGCCCCAGAGCACTACACTGCCACCACCATGTTTGACTGCTGGTATCACACACTTTTTTTTTCTTTTCTGAAATTCTTTACCATGTTAGTTTTACTACATGTGATTGGACACTTTCTAAAAACTGTCAATGCCGTCTCAATATTCAGCAGGATATGTGTTGGGAAAATGCGACAACTCAGAGTTATATAAATTGGTTTTAGCCTCGGGTGAGGTTTTTGCTGGGGCTCGCCGTTCAGAAATGTGGCTCTATGCAAATCTTCACTATATTTTAATCAATGTCTATTTTTAGAGATTTCTTGAGTCTACGGCTTTGGTGGGAACATGGTCTGAGTTTCGCTGGGGAATTTCAGCCAAAAACTTGGTAAAAAATGGCGTCGTCATGAAAGGTGCAGTTATTTTATTTTATTTTTTATGAAACCAGATTTTTTAAGTTGATTTCTATACTTAATAAAGAAAATTAAAATGCTCTTTGTATCTATTGTGTTCATGTGTGTCACTGTTTACATTTGTTTGATTTAAAAATTTTATGTGGCTTCAAAAAGGAAAAGACAAAAAATCTGTAAGGCAGCAAATTACTTTTTCACAACCTTGTATTTGTATGAGAAGTTTTATGAGACGACACTCACTAAATTCACATGTTTTACAGTTGCATTGATTGTATTTGCTTGCATTACCTCTAATGTAACATTGTTTTAACTTCTGTTTTTTTTTCATAGCCAAATTTTTATGTAGCTAAATATATTAGGCAAAATCACATTTTTAAAATGTTGTTGGATGTTTTAATTAGTGAAGTTTAGAAAAGGCTGTACATACATTTGTATGTTACGTTGGAACAAATCTACTTTAGTCTAATTTTATGCTAAGCTAACAGATGCTACTTTACACTTTTTAACCTAAGATTAACTTAAATAATGAATTTAGTGATTTTTTAAATTAAATTCTCAAATTATAAAAAAAAACCTCTATAGGCTGTCTATTTATCCATTCCACAAGACTGTATCATGAATGTAGCAGAGGACAAACTCAAGTGCCACATTTTCATTAACCTCTTCTTTTATACGTGCAACAAGTTTCTATGGTCTTAAAATAGATGTTAAAAAAAACGGGAGAAATTTGTATCTTTTATATGACGTCAGAGCTAGATATTATATCTGTAAGTCATATGACGTACATTTGTTTTGTGAATGTATGATTTGTGTATCATATTTTGGTATTGAGATTGTATCTATATGTGTTACAGTATTACAGTAGACAGACTATAGCTGTAAAAACCTTCTGGATAATATCAGTTTCCTAAATATTTAGACGCTGACAGTCTATCTCGGTTATATTATAGGAGAAGTGCTTCTGTTACCATTAAGCTATCTTCAGATCATGCAGGTTAAAATCCCACAGTTACACTGTTTACTGTTGGCAGTCTTCTAAATTGTCAAAATGAAGTGAATTACATTTTTTATGCTTTATGTTGTCTGTTTCATGATGAATGTGTTGTACTTACCTGAGACTACCGTCTCTGCCAACTTAATATAGGATTCATTAAACATTCTGTTTAAAACTGAATGTAAGATTGCACGACAGGTAAATTAAATAAAGAGATTTGGAGATATTGTTTATTTGATTTTATTTATTTGTTTGTTTGTTTTAGATTAACTGAACTTTCAGTCATTTGAGGGAACAGCATCCTTTTAGTTTTTGTGTGCAAATAATTTGCGTCAAGTTTAGAGTTATAATTTTTGTCTTTTGAAAGCAAGACGATATTTCAGGAAATGCTTTCAAAGATTTTGAACGTTTTGGAGGTTTAGCAACTATATATGTGGTGATGATGGTTTTAAAAGTGTTTACAGAAAAGAAAACCATAGAATTTATTACATTCAACCCCAATTACACCTTATACCACTAAATAAAAAAACACTCTGCCTTCATCTCTTACATCAGACAAACTCAAAGTAAAAAGAAAGAATATTGCAATCATCATCTAATCCTAGCAGGACATAACCATCTGTCTGGTTAGTGGAGTTGTAATTAGGCAAGCAGCCATGGAGTCATTGTTAACTTTCAAATGAGCAGCATAGAGCCGCAGCTCAGAGGAACAATCTCTTGATAGGACAACTTCTAACAATGCCCTCCACAAATCTAACCTCTTTGGAAGGGTCACCAGTTGTTAAGGAAAACCGTAATAGGTTTTCTTTCCAGTTCGCCAGAGGCTATGTATGGGAAATGGGAGACATGAAAAAAGATACTTTAAATATAACCAATTCCATATAACTGTAACAAACTACATATCCCATGTTTATTAACATTCCTTTGTGGAAACACGTGATGGAGGCTCCAAGGTGGTTGAACAACTGTCTTAAATATACAACCAGAGCATTAATGGATTCATTTTGTGATAAAAATTTGAAGTTTTGACAAAAATCCAAATGAGAGTTTGTGGGGATATTTCACCATTAAAATACCAAATTTACATCTAAAACGCTTATTTCTGCAAAATATATTTAAAAACCTTTTTCTTTATAACTAAGCACCACTTGGTGTTGGTCTATCAATCCAGAACCCAATGAAATGTATTGCATTGCGACAAAATATCTGAGAGGTAGGATTGTTTGTTCATCTGTTCAGCTAAGAATAGGACTTTGGCATTTTTCAAAGTTCATTTCTTTTTCTGGACTTGATCTAAATACAGTATTTACCTTGTCTGGAGATTTGACATTTTACACCAGAGAAGGAAGATATACTATGGTCTTATTCAATAAATAACTTTTAAAGTAGAATGCAGGAGGTTTTCAGTTTGTGCATAACATGCTTCTGGTAAGTGTAAGTAGAAAATACAGATTTAACAGATTTTTAATCTGAGTAGCAACAAAAAAACAAACAAAACAAAAAAAACAGGAGAAAGGGCAATTAAAACAGAAATCTATGAAATAAACAAAGCAACATAAAGCAAAAATCTAAAAGATGGCCAATTGTGAAAATGGAAAACAATGACTGATATTAGAAAGTGCTCAAAAATTCTAAAACAAGAACATACAAAACAATCAGGTCAAATGGCAGAGCTCACCAAAATGCAACTCCTGCATCAAACAAGCATGAGAATTATAAAAGCTGTTGGAAAAAAGATATCCAGTGTTTACTATGGTCAGACCCTGTAGTTTTAATGGAACTTTTGTTAAATCTGTATGTAATGTACATGTTTTTATAGATACTAATTAGTTTAATTATTAATATATTTGCACTTGTCCATTACATGCATACATCTTACTTACATAATAATTAAAATTCATTATCTTCTCGTAGTGAACGTGTGATTTGAACCGTAGAAGTGAGAGATTAATGTTCTTTTTGATTCCCGTGAATGAGATCCCACATCGAAAATGTTCCAGATGCCCTCCGGACTCAAACCTTTGGGTTTTTTGCACATTCAACTGTGAGAAGATACCTCACTATAATCTAAATGCAGTGCTTTAGGATCAGAAGATGATAGATTGATGTATAGATGGACGTCCAGTTGTTTGCGGTAAATTATGAGCAGAAAAGTAAAAATAAGGACCCATTCCTCAATGAGGTACATTTTATTTATTTTAACTCCAGAAAACATTAAGGAGACTAGATTACTAATTTAACTCTATCTTCATTGGAGACATTATACATTTCTGCAGTTCTATGCACTGATGGTTTAAGCTACTGTCGAAAGCTGCGGCCTACAATAAAACTTGCATGACGTGATACCAGCCCAGTGTGTGAACTGCGAGAGTGCTGCTACAGTATTTAGTCTGCTCACAAAATTCCTTCAAATATTAAAGCCATGGAAAGACCTGCAGCCAAAGTTTAAACTTAGTACAACTGATGCATGCACAATGCTCCAAATTACCACCCTCCTCTCTTCCAAGGGCCAGTAGAAATATTAATGAGGCAGGTGCTCTGCTTGTCTGCTTGTCAGACAAATGATGTGGTGCGACGCTGCCCCGTCCAATGGAAAGCGCCGGCAGGACGGGATCAAAGTATGCCAGGCTCATAGGATGTGTCGGGGCCAGCCATCACTGTGTGTGTGTGTCTGTGGGGGGGATGATCAGCACAGTGAGGCAAAGAGCCAAACTTAGCCTGCTGCTGTTTAACACAAAACCTGTTTTTCATACCGAGTCACGAACCCACAACAGCCTCAGTGGGTTCTGCTGCCGAAGGTCATTGTGTCGTATTCAGACCATGATGATCTTATTCCTGCGTGTGGGCTGCCTAATAAACACCTCCGTCTCCACAGAGATCATAAACCGCTCATACGGTCAGGATGTTAAACAGATCAGCATGACACACGGCCTCCCGGGAAAAGTCCACGTGCTCCCTGCACAAGCAAGATGTGTTTGTGATTGACCTGCTAAAACAATTGGCCAGAAGCTGTGAAACTAATAATCCCTGCAACCTCCTAAAGACCACAAGAGAGGACAGAGATGCAGTATGTTTCAGGCGTTCTTAATTAAAACACCACTTTTTCCATTTCTAAGTTGGCTAGTCTTACCGCTGACTATTGGTTCATAACGGTGACCAAGTAGTTCTATGAAATTAACCTTTTTTGGTGAAAATATTGTAAATTGTCCAAGCAAGACCAAACCAAACTCTGTATATATCCCCAAAAGCAGGAAAAACATCTATGCACTTGCTTTGTTCCTCTATTGCAATGTCACCATCATTGATCAAAAAAGTCAATGTGTTGCTTAAGAAGCTACAGAGAGATGCAACACTTCCTGTCTCCAGACTCCCTTATTGTGATGGATGACATCTCAATCCCAGTCTGAGCATTTACCTTTTCTCCCAGGGGCTTAGTCAATCTTAGGAGATTTATCTCTTTTTTAACAAACTTAAGCCTTGTCTTTAACATAATGATAATACCTAATGGCTCCAACCAGTTTAAATTACATTTATCTGTTTGGCCAAGATTATTGGTCAGCTATTCAATCCTGGATCAAGCCTGCTGTCATGGTTTTACCAGCTTGACTGATCCACAACTGGAAAGTAGCTCAGGAGACCAGGAATCAGGTAAAGGTGGTTTATGGGGTGATAAATTCATTAACAGTAAACACTGTATTTGAAATGGGCACAGAGGAGTCTTCTGGAAACTGCAATCTACAACGCTGGGAACAAGGAGCTCTGACGGGAGGCGACAGGTGATTTTGGTCCAGGTGAGTTATTATCGGGTTGTGGTGGTGGTCTTACTTGGAGCAGAGATGTTGCACGGCCAGGAAGAGATTATCGGATCCGGAGGGATAGATTGTGGCTGTGGTGTTGTCCGGTGGTGGAGGTCCAGAGGGCGTTGGTGGTTAAAAAAGGAGGCTGAACGTGCAGCGTTGGAGCGGACAGATAGAGCAGATACACGGAGTTGAGCAGTGGAGGTAAGTTGAGCGGATATATTTTGATGATGGTAGATCTGTGGTTTGTTTCTTCAGGTGGGTTTGCAGTCCACAGAGGACTTGTCACGAGGGGGTTTGTTGGAGATTGAGAACCTACAATAGACAGAAGAAGATTTAGCAGGGACAAGAGGAAGAAAACCGAACCAAAAACCCACATTTCCTGACATCTGCAGCTTGATGATGGTTACAAAAGTCATGTGATGGAAGCGCAGCTATGCACCTCTACAATGAGCTTTTTAGTGATTGAGTTGGATTTTGACAGATTTTTAATCAATAAAGAAATTAAGATTGCCTTGATCTTTGTAGCACTTCCCAAGTGTATCCCTCATAGGAGCTATTGCTTTACCCCAACTTAAGAGACACTGAGTCATTGTTGTGAGTTCATTTGTTTACCTACAGTTTACTGTGGACTCAACTAATGTATTTTGCACTGCATTTTGTTTTCTTGCCAGCTTGAACAAAGCGAAACACTTGGGGGTGGAATGACCTCCTGCTTTCGTAAATTCTTCCTGATGCAATGCAGTGCAATCAATTTAAAAAGCCGCTGGACTCAGCCTATGTGCTTGGACGTGTCAGCAGGTGCCTTGTTGTAGATCTGAGAAAAATTATATACTGAAGGGATTTTTTTTTACTGAATTGTTATTGCACAGTTGTTTATATACAACAACCCCTGAAACAAAAAGAACTGTCAATCATCCTCATACTGGGCAGTTTTGCCCAAAGTCATCACTTGTTTTTTATTGGCCTTTCTTCAAAAGTAGCTCAAAAGGAAGTAGGACAGAGAGAAAGGAAAGATATGTAGTGGATGGTCAAGGGCCAGGAACATTTTCAAAATCCTGTGTTTAATATAATATATTAAACACGGAACTAAATATTCATATACCAAAGAATTTTGTAGCTTCATCATACAGAGTCACTAAATTTAATTTTTACCCAGGCTGACAACACAAAGCCAGAAAACACTAATTAAAAGCTAACACCTCCAGTCTCGACTGAAATATGCAGCCGCCCAAATCAATGTCTTTAGCTGAAATGCTTTAAGGTCCAAAAAGGGTTATCTGGATTTACTGGTTGATATATTTGAATGCTTCAGTGCCTACAAATTCTACCAATTTACATCAAACCACTAGATTAAGGGTTTAAATGTTAGTAAAGTGAAGTCTTCACTATTTGGAAAAAACGCTAAAACTGGCATAAAACAGATCAAATAGGCTGACATTAATCTTTGAGGGTTAAATTTGCATGGACTGTGTCTAAAAGCCAGGTCTGTGCCAGAAAACTTCTGTGACAACTCCTCTTGTGACAATTATGCCTGCAGTAAAGCATTGCTGATAGTTTTAGAAATTGTGTTTGCCCCAGATACTACAGACCTGCATTCAGGAGTCAAACGAAACTGCCAGCTCTTCTCGTACATTGTACAGAAAAGCTTCTCCGCTTGTTTTGTTGTTAAAAAAAAATGACAGTCTGAAGAGGGCTCGCTCTCCACGAGGATCCTTTTACGTGTACATTATTAATACGACTTGTTTTATCTGCTGCCCTCAACTGAGGATTTTCTCCGGGAACATACGCATCGTTGCATGAAAATTTAAAGGCAGCCCAACTTGTTACAGGAAAAAAAAGACAGTACTTATTAAAATCAAAGCTATTCTGATAGCCTCTCTGTTCCTCTTTTTGAGAGATTATGTGCCTTAAGTGACCCATTTTCAAATGGCCCATTGAGTAAATTCAGCACTGCTTATCAGCGGAAAGCAGAAGGCGAATTACCAGCCTGGCAGTTGTTATTCCTTACACAGTTATTACTAACATTTGTGGTGAGATAATAGAAGGTAGATGGAAAATAAAGGTTCAGTATGAATGAACTAAAAACCACATAGCATTCCTAAAGGCACACTGACTGAGTATGACTATGAATCCGCATGTTGCTGTCCATGGTTTTGAATTCGTTCGGAGCATGTTGGTAGATTGGAGGATAACACAACATTGGTAGATGCTGCCATCTAGTGCACAGAAAATTCCTGTGCAAACATGGTTGGAGTCTTGTACTTTTGAAAAGAAATGTCTATTTTCTGTCAGTTATTAAAAATACACGCAACAAGCAGTGAAATAGGATCACATCCTAATTAGAGCTTCATGATATAAAGACAACATGTGTGATAAATGATACATTGCACTAAGATAAATCTTAAAAAGAATTTTCAAAAAACAAAAAACCAAAAAAAAGGAATTTGCTGATCACCAATAATTTTATGGTCCTATTTGGAAGTTATGTATCTCATTAAAGAAAGTCAAGCATGGAGGTAGTGTGATGATCTGAGGCTTGCTGCAAGTAACCGAGGCATGAATTTCCAAGGAGACTACCCACCACTCCTAACTTCAATTTTAGTGTGCATTTGATCTTTGCAGCAGGACAATGATACTGCACACTTCAGAGACTTCCCCTTTTTAATTTCCCTTTGGGATAAATAAAATAATTTTAATTTGATTTGTTTTTATATGGATCAGTTAGAAGTTTCTGGAGTGGCTCAGTCAAGGTCCAAAATTTAACAAAGATACTTAAAACATGACCTGGAACAGGATGGTAATGATTACACTTTATCTAGTATAGTTGACCTTCTATCTGATCTCTTCTATGTCTGATTTTAAAATGTATTTGATGCTTTGAAACATTCTGCTCTCACTTAGGCAGGAAAGAGAATGGGCCTTACATCCAGGTGTGTCGAAGGGGATGAAAAGATTATGGTTATGGTAATTAGTTGATCCTTAATCATTTAGTTATTTCAAAAAGTGCTTAAATATGATTTATTGTGGTTATGACAGACTCACGTGGAATGTGTTGAGTTTTAGATTAGTAATGTAGTTGTAGGTTGAAACATGGAATGACACAAGCATCAATTAAAATGCTAATTAAGTAAAATGTGTGAAAATGAATCATTTACATAGATAATATGCTGAAACTGAGAATGGTTCTTGACAGAAAACAGTGACAATTTGAGAGGGTATACGACATGGAGAAGAAGTGCAAGGGGAGATGCATGCGCACACGGTAAATCATTAGTTTAAGACCATATGGATCACTTCATCATACAACACCACAAGGAATAATCACGTGAGGCTCTGTCTTTCATCTGCTCCATATGGCAGTGTCAGATGTATAATTAAGACGTACCTTTCATTTCTTTCAAAACGAAAGTGAGCGTTTATTGCATGTGGGGTGGCTGGAAAAATAAAAGACATAACAATAACCTAATGCTTTAATCATGTTTTTCCAGTTTAACGTTAATCTCAACACAGGTTAGATACCCCAAATTAAAACTGTTCTTGGAACTAAATGAAGAATAAACTGGCCAGTTTTACATACACGGGTGCCTTTTTTGGAGTAGAAAGCGAAAGTATGTTCTATTCTTAGCTCTTTACTGTGTAAAATTCATTTTTATTCCTCATCAGTGCCACTTTCAAACACACTGTGGTCAAAAACCTCTTGGCCACTGGAGGGCAACAAGACTTTGGCCAAGACTATGTATGCATATACACAGAAAAACAGAGATAGTAAAATGTTAGAAAATGAACCACAATAAAAATAATAACGTAAGCACAAATATTATTAATTTTTTTAAATTCAACATCAAATAATGCTGACTCATGTGTTTATTCTTTCAGACAATAGAAGCTTCTTCACAGACCATTGTAGTAGGATATAAGCCCATATTAAACCCATTGATTCATTTTACAACAAGTACCTTATTAATAGCACTCAAGTAGTATTCCAAATACAACAATACAGTGGATCCTATCTACAGTGGGTCGTTGTCTTAACACTACTGTCAGTTATTGTACAATCTTCTAAGAAAAATGAAAGGTCTTGTATTTTGTTTAATATACTTATTTCAAATATTTTAGGCACACTATGAAAACAATGTAGTGAACATTCAAATTGTACGTGAATAATTAGAAATTTCTATTACAAAGAAACAAAATGTGATTAAATTCAATCCAGAATAGGCGGGGATCTGCTACATTAGCAAGAAATGTTAATTTTAACAGCTGAGTTTCATCACAAAAAGAAAAGAAGAAATAAAACATTTATATCTTATTTTATCTTTAGGAAACGAAGTTCTGCAAGTTCCAATCAATTAAAGCTTTTCTTCTTTTGTTTAGTGTCAGATATATAATGTAATTGATCAGAAAGTGTTTTTGGGCATGGTTATCACATGAGCAAATGCTTCAGTGGGACAATTTTTGTGAAGCATTAAATTTATTATTATTATTATTATTATTATTATTATTACCACCTTTCAGTTAAAAACTAAATAATTATCTCTGTTATTGAAAAGTATAGGCTAAACAGGCCTTTAATCTGGAGCTACTATTCAGCATTCAGTAGGTTTACTCTTGGTTCCCCTGACACGTGTGTTTGTGAATATATTTGTTTTGTTTTTGACTTGTGTTGCTAATGGCAGCAACAACATGGAAGTGCTCAATTTGGGTTCCCAAGATCCAACTAATTATTAGTAACAATATATTCAGATTTTGGCTGTTGATAAAAACAAGTTTAGGGTTGCCATTTTCTAAAACAAATCATTTATTTAAACATGGTAGCTCAAAATTCAACAACATAGGTTTTCTAATGAAAATATTACTCTTTTTTATTTCCGGTTTACGTGACAATAAACCAAAAACGTTTACTTGTTATTATGCTGCAGTTTTAAAGTGTTTCTCATTATGGAGGCAACTTTAACAGCTCTTTTCTCAAGGGGTCGCAAAATTCACCATAACAAAATAAATCTCTGTTCTAGAAAAGTATAGGCCAAACAGGCCTTTAATCTGGAGCTACTAGTCAGCATTCAGTAGGTTCACTCTTGGTTCCCCTGACAGCCAGTAGTAAACAGTTGCTGGTGAATATTTATTAGGGCATCTTACGGTTTATGTCTCATCAAACACAGTGGTGCACAAAGTGTAGAGACACGTGTGTTTGTGAATATATTTGTTTTGTTTTTGACTTACTAATGGCAGCAACAACATGGAAGTGCTCAATTTGGGTTCCTAAGATCCAACTAATTATGGGTAACAATATATTCAGATTTCGGCTGTTAATAGAAACAAGTTAATGGTTGCCGTTTAAAACAAATAATTTATTTAAACATGTTAGCTCGAAATTCAACAACGTAGTTTTCCTAATAAAAATATTACTCTTTTTGAAATTTCAGGTTTAAGTGACAATAAACCAAAAACGTCCACCTGTTATTATGCTGCAGTTTTAAAGTGTTTCTCATTATGGAGGCACTTTAACAGCTCTTTTGTCACGGGGGTCGCCGAATTCACCATAACACCGGTGTTGTGGGGGGATGCCCCTCCCCTCTCTCTCTCTCTCTCTCTCTCTTGTCCGAAACGCACTCCAACGCGCATGCGCAGTCCCCGCCGCAGTTCGCTGCTTTTCCGTAGCCAGCTCGCGACCCGCTGAGCGCTGGCTTGGTGGAGCAGCTTCGCCGACACGACTGAGCCAGACCAGGTAGCGTTGAAGCTCGCCTCCTGAATGGCGGACTAACGAGGACACTTGCGATCAATGCTGCCGCCTGGGGTGCTGCTTCGAGGGAGCGCGCTGACAACACCCTCCGTAACATGAGAGACGCTCACGGGGAGACATTAACGGTTATTTTCGGCTAACAAGCTAGCAAGCTACCCCCTCCCTCCTTCCCCTCTGTTTCTCAATCCAATTAATGGTCACTCGCTCGGGACTGTTTTCCTCAAGCGTCGCGTCTGTAACGAGGGGGGGAGGAAGGCAAAGAAAATGAAGAAGTTCAACATAAGGAAGGTGCTGGACGGCTTGACAGCGGCGTCTTCCTCCTCCTCCTCCTCCTCCTCCGCTGCTCAGCCGGGCGCTCCGAGGGAGAACGACGTCGTCCAGGAGACTCTCCAGTCGGAGCATTTCCAGCTCTGTAAGGTCGGTAGGAGCTCAGCCAGCATGACAATCACCAGGTTTAGCGTTGAGCTACGGTGACATTAATGGGGGAATCGATTGCATCCCCATTGACTTGAGTTTGTACCCAGCACACTTTTACCCTCAATCACCTTCCTTCCTCTTACTGCCTGTCACAATAGTGAGAGCTCCTTGGTGTTTCACCAGCTCAGGGCAACAGTGTTCACACTTCTGCCTGTGGGGTTTATCCTCCACACTCTTTTAAATGCCCAGCCTGCATATTCAACAGCGCCTTGTGCTGTGATGAAGAATGGTTTCATTTCAGCTGCAGCTGGGCAGATGTGGTGGTGGGGGGCAGTAAACCAGTAAAAACTCCTGACTGCAGTGAATGCCCTTCTTATTTGCCAACCCCACGTTCATATGAACAATAGAAGAAAGAAAGAAAAAGCTAAACAGTGGCCGTCATTGTTTGTGTTTCAGTGCCTCTCGTCAGACTGTGTGGAGTGTGACTGATTGAACCAGATTTTGATCTCAACTAATTGATCGATACGGTTTATTTCAAGCATTTGTTTGTAAATTAGCCTCAGACAGTTTTTTTTTTTTTGGCTTTTTCCCATCAAACCCGTGACGAGCTTTTCTCTCTCCCCCTGCCTAATAGCAGCATCCCCCACAGCATGATGCTTTCTGCCACCACCGTGCTTCACTATGGAGGCGATGAGTTCAGTTTGATATTGTATATGTAACCTTTTTTCTTTTTTGCAAAAATGACAACAACAAAAAAATTACCACAACTTCCTCTTAGCCTAACTTGTAACTTCTTGCAGAACAACAGATTCTCCCACCAGATTACTCAGATTACCTCATGACTGATTCTTTTAAGAATAATCTCCTGATCTGTGAGGTGCTGATGCCGTTTGCTCGCTAATGTTCTCCCACAGAGATTAAGGTGCACACGGTCGCACGGATGCTTTCCACGGCGGGAAGATCGCTCGTTCGGCTCACGCTCGCGCTATTTTTGGATCTCGTGGTTTCGTTAAGGACTAATTTGAGGGGAAATGGGCTAAACGGCCGGGGCGAGCCAGCCCACCAGCTCCTCCCGCTGCTCAGAGCAGCGCAGGTCAGTTCCCCAGGTTACCAGGCCGCGGCGTCACCTGTTACATAATCCTGCTGCAAGCTGCACAGATCATGGGCGGCTGAGCAAGGATCTCAACCTGAAGTAATTGCGTTATAGATGCCCGGTGATGATCATATTTTAGTGGCCGTGCTGCTGCAGGGTCTTAGAAACGAACCGCGGCTGAGATGAGACGACTCTAAACTGACCCTGCAGGAGCGATTTATTCACTCCACTCTTTAAATTTAGTTACATTTCTTTGAGGAATGAGAGCAACTGTGCACGCTGATGGATTGTATTTCTTTGGGGGATCATGATCATCTTTTTCTTCACCAACCAGCTCAACTGTGTGGGAGATGATGGATAAGCCCCGACGGGATGTCTGATGTGAACTGTGCTCTTTCCTGCAGACTGTGCGTCATGGCTTTCCATACCAGCCCTCCTCGATGGCTTTTGACCCTGTGCAGAAGATCCTGGCCGTCGGCACTCAGACCGGAGCTTTGAGGCTGTATCCTTTCCATTTTTATTTATTTATTTATTTAAATTTTTTTCCACGGGGGACTAAGAAAGCCTAGAGCTCAGGCAGCTGAGCTTACGCAGCTGTTTAACAGTCGAGCGATGTCTGAGTACCTGGAGCCACGGAGACACACGGAAGCTTTCCTTGAACTCTGAATAAAGGTGGAAAGTTCACCGTAGCGCTTCTCTATGGAATGACAAAAATGATCCAGCACACGTTTTGGTTGTGTTGCTCTGCAGCTGGTAGTGGCTAAGCAGTCGGGCCTCATCGGTGGTTGTCTGCAGTTGTTTGGACCCCCCTCGCATTTTTAACCATATGCTGCGGAGGCGACCTCAGCGGCTGTGCTGCCAGTCGGTGCCAAGGTTCCTCCTCATATGTACTGTCAACAAAACTGGACACAGAAAACAAACGCGCCGTGTCTCAATGCTGTGCGCACAGACGGCATATTTCCTCAGGCAATTAAGAGTCTCTTCTGCTTGCGGATTGTTTTTGGGGGGAGTTTGTTTTTATAGTCAACCTCCACATCCGGCCTGGAACTGCGTTAGCTTCGGGCGTCCCTTTGTGATGATGATATCCTAGTCGGGGACAACCCTCTGCTTGGTTTAGATTTTCATTAGACCCGGCTCCGTCCTGGTCATCAGATTAAGAGAGTGTTTTGTTTCCACGCGTCTACTATGTTGCCCCTCGCTTGGTGCAAGGTGAAGCTGATGGGATTACTGTCACTCAGGCGATTGGTCCATTCATCACAGAGACGCCGCGCTGCATCGATCCGCCCCGGACAGGCCTGGAGTTTGGGAACACTCGCACGGCTGAGAGGACATGAGCCCAATGACGGATCTACAAGCGATAAATGTCTGCTTTTACAAGACCCGTCATCGCTCCTGTGTTTTAATCAGCGGCTCACCGTAGGCGCTGCTCTGCGCTTTGCCGAGCTCGTCTCTGGCGTGTGGTCAGTGGTTGCACTAGACATTCAAAACTGTTTTTTTTTTTTTTTCCATACCTACTATCATTTTTAAACCGCATGCATCGACTGTTTACTAATAGCGAGGGTGCACCGGCGCTCAAAAAAGTTGTGGTTTTGTTTTCCAGAGTTGCAGAGCAGGTTCCTCCTGCATGCTGCTGATTATTCCGTTTTCTTTAGGGCCTGATCGTCTGATTAGTCGTCTTATTTCTAAGGATTACATCTACACTTTCCAGGTATTAGTTTTAAGGACTTACAAACGATCTTAAAATGATGAGCCAAATCCACATTTCGTATTGAACTCCAAAGAAGTGCATCGAAGCCCACGCTGCAGCATTTTTATTTACCTTTATATATGCTATTATTTCTCTTTTA
This sequence comes from Orestias chungarensis, assembly GCA_032876305.1. NCBI lineage: Eukaryota > Metazoa > Chordata > Actinopteri > Cyprinodontiformes > Cyprinodontidae > Orestias > Orestias chungarensis. The sequence goes on from JAVLVB010000657.1 coordinate 2,419,514, forward strand.
TGGCTTTTTGTGGCACAGCTGGCCATGATTAAACAGTAATTGGACAGTAAGGAGGACATGATTTGCTTCCACTGAGCTGGTTGGTGCTGAACTGATGTGTTTTTGGACTGGAAAGGGTGAACGATGTTAGTTTTGGAGCCGTTACTCAGTGATGACGAGAAATATAGTTCAAATGTGAGAAGCGCCAATCGCTGATTGTGATGGATCCATAAAAGAATGACCAACTTTAAGCTTTTGTGAGATTAGTTGGTGCTCTGATCCATTTTAGGGAGTAGCTTTAAATGTGGATAATCTAATTCTCTGATTTTTTTTTTGATTCTTTACTGGCAGTTCTGACCTTAAAAATAGAAACTAGAAAATAGTTAGAAGTCTAATCATTTCATTTCTGCTCCCACATCCTCAGATGCTTATGTTATCAAGGAAGATGAATTCAAAAGCATTAGGTCCTTGATTGTTTCAGTATTTTCCAAACATTATGTTGGCCTTAAAGGTTTTTAAAGATGGTTGCAGGACTAATCTGTCCAGCTAAAGTCATCTTGTGTTGCTGGATATTGATCAGAAAGGTGCAAAACTGTGATATTCTGTGTAATAAACTCTGTAAATTAAGTCATTTTTTACGACTATCTATTTATTTAGTTAAATGACCCCCTGCTATTTAACAGTAGATTATCATAATGTGAAAATCTGACCCAGAGCCCCCAGAAAAGCCCGTTTTAGCTCATATTGGGTCAGCTGACCGGTCACGCTACTGCTCAGGCCTTTCAAGTGAGCTTTGGACCCTGGAATATGTCACATAATCAACTGACTTCTTTCTTATGTTGTTCTTCTTTTTTTATCCTGCGTGCTATTAAAGTGGCAGGGAGGTGGGTTGGTTTCTTGTTGCGTTGCACAATTAAGAAAACTTCCCACTCAGATGACTTCCTGAGAAAATCAGCTGATGGTTAAAACTGCGTTCTACCAGCATGGCCCACCCAAAAGGGAAAGTCTTTAGGTTCAACAGGGATGAGTCTAGTGGGAAGAGAGATTCAGTTCTATTACAGACTTCACTCAAAGTGAGTCATGTCTTCAGTGGTGCTCTTTCATTTCTCTTTGGAGCCTTAATTGAATTGTTATATTTATAAGAAAGGGTTATAGATAGTAATCTTGTCATTTCCCATTATGTTAGTGAAATTTGATGGAAAACTGAAACTGCTTTGCTCTGACGCCCTCCAACCATTCAGCCATCAGGAGATGAGATCCCCTCATACCGTGTTATGATTTTTTTTCTAGAATTAAATAATAATGCATCTTTTTTTTTAAACTGTACTTAGGTGCAAATACTTCATATTACATTAAATTATTATTTATTACGGACGTGTATTGTATTTCAGAATGACCTCACACTTGACAAGGCAAGCTGCTGGTTTCCCTAGAGCACCAAAAATGGAATTGACTTGACCACAGCTTGGAACACACAGCAATATTTTCATGTGTTTTCTAGTGGGCCATCAAGAATCTACACTCGTTTCAATGAGACATGGACCAGCTTTAAGGCTTCGCCATGGCTGCATCATGCTGTGGGACTGTGGCGCTGTGTGGGTTCGGCTGATGCAGGTGTTTAAACTCCACCTCTAAGAGGAGTTTTTTTTTTTCTTCCGCAAACGCTTGGGGTCCGAATGTTTTGCGAGTCAAATTTTCATTGTGAGCTTGTTTACTTGAGACGCCCGGGCGTGTTTTAGAAGTAAAACACAGACTGCAGTTTGTTCTGAGGCGTTCAGTGATAAGAGTAAAGTGTTGGAGGAAGTGCTCGCCAGTGTGATAAAATCTAGTTTTGAGGTTTGTCTTGGTAATTTCCTGCTTGCCTAGAAAGTGGCTTTGCTCTGCAGCGCTATTAACCTACATTAAAACAGAAACAGGTTCAACTTGTATAATACACGCTGTCAGTAGTAAGGCCAGCATGACCCTGCACCGTAAGCTGGAAGCCTGGCTTATGAAACAATGTTTCACGAGTTCACAAACGAGTTCACAAACATCCACGTTGATTAAACTTCTGCTCTCATTAAAACTGAACCTGGCACCGTCACTCTTCCTCGGATCGGGTTCGGCATGAGTCCCGGCAATAATCCTGGCGATGCACCGGGAGCTAAAACAGGAAAGAAAGGTCGAGGGGTCGGCATGAGATGTTTACTGGCGCCAGCTCAAAAGTCGGAAGTCTTTGTGCAGAAGACGTGCCAAACGCTGAGCCCGTCCTGTAACCGTCTCCTGCTGCCCCGCCTTGCTTTGCTCAAGGAGCCGAGGGTTTGTTTGATTGGAGCTCAGTTGCTGCTGCTGCTGCTGCTTAAACTCTAAGAAGGGCTTAAGTTTCCACAGTCACAGAAAAAACAACTTTAACTATTGATATTATTGATATCATTTAGGTAAAGCATGTTGCACCAAAGCTGTTCTGTACAAACCAGAGCTGAAGCTCGTCTGGCTCTCTCTGGATTTATGGGTAGATGTATTTTTTTCCTCGCTTATTGTTCTTCTTGGGAAATGCGGATTTTTCGAACGTGGCCCCTTTCTGTGCAGTGAAAATCCATTCGTTCTTATCTCCCTGCATCACCTCTGTTGTCAACTGTTCCTTGTTTTTCTTTGACTGAGCCAACATTTAGGTTCGGCCGTTCGGGTGTGGAGTGCTACTGTCAGCACGAGAGCGATGCTGCTGTCATCCAGCTCCAGTTCCTCATCAATGAGGTGTGTTGTCATTGTGTGGATTCTCCTTACCCTTTTTTATTATTATTAACTTCTTCTCTCGCTCTATTCATCCACATTTGTTTACCGCTTTATGCCTCTTATTTATCTGTGTGTCCACAGGGGGCGCTGGTGAGCGCCTTAGCTGATGACAGCATCCATCTGTGGAACCTGAGGCAAAAGATTCCAGCGGTCCTGCATTCTCTGAAGTTTAACCGGGAGAGGTACAGAAACGTGTTTGTATATATGCAAACAAAGTATTTATGTCTATTCATATATATGCCTTGTTGCCTAATTTTGATGTTTTAACCTTCAACAGGTTGTCCCTTTTATCTGTACTTCTCAATATTTAATTGATCAACTTGTTGGTAGGCGTTTTATTGGAAAGTTTAAAGCACCTCTTCCTCAAAATATTATAGAAAATTAGTTTCCAATGCTTAAAAAATGCAACCCTAGCAGGTAAAATAAATAAAACATTTACCACATTTCTACCATAATTACCCAGGATTACTTGGTGCATCTTTTGAGATTTCGGTATTTGAAACTTCAATCAGATGTAAACACATGGTAGATTGGATTTGTGTTTTAAAAATCCTACATCTATATAATAAGTACATGTGTACTTTGAAAGTTAC
>JAVLVB010000657.1:2422957-2454732 GCA_032876305.1 Orestias chungarensis
GGGGGGGGGGGGGGGGGGGGTACTAAAACTCATGGGATAATGAAAAGCCTGCCGCTGATGCACCCGGATCTCTTGCAGGATCACATACTGCCACCTGCCCTTCCAGAGCAAATGGCTGTACATCGGCTCAGAGCGAGGAAACATCCACATCGTCAACGTGGAGTCCTTCACCCTCTCGGGCTACGTCATCATGTGGAACAAAGCCATCGAATTGTGAGTCCGTTTTCCCCGTTCTGTTAGCGTATCTTTGCTTTTGCACCGGCGCACTTGACGCTCGAGCAGGAAGCTCAAAAATGCGAAGGCATGTGTCTGCCTGTGCGGTAGCTGATATTGTCCAGTTCAATGATAATGTTGTATCTGTGGCAGCAGGCCAGGTGGTGATTCTACTACGCCAGGACTTGTTGTGGAGACTTCTGGAGGTGTTTGCCGCTTGATTTAACAGAACCCGACAGGAATGGCCCTCTTGATAACCCTGGTGACCTGTAAACTCTACGCTCCTTTACTTGTTTCGTCGCCTCTGTGCATTGAATTGTCATGAATATGTGCGCTGAACAGCTCCTGAGAAATGAAAACCTGGGCCAGTCAAAGTTGTGTTTTTATTTGGTTTTTCCAAGGCTGTGACTGGCAGCTGGAATGAGTAGCAGACGCTGTGGTGCGCCTGCAGGTGAAATCCGATAAATTGCTGCTTCAGGTATTGGAGTTGAAAGTGTCAGAGCGAAGTGTGCCGTCCGTGAAGGAATTGGCCTTCTCAGACGGGAAATGATTTTAGCCTCGCCGCTTGTGAAAATGGGGAAGAGGAAAAAAGAGAGATGTAGTGTGAAATGTGAAAGATAATTCACAGTCATGTCTTTGTAACGGGCTTGTCAGATCTGTGACAGAAAAAAAAATTTATGGACTTTTTCAGCTCTCCTTTCTTTGCTCCGAAGCTTCTGCTGGTGAAATCATGTCATAGTTATAATGTGTCTTTCTTCGAGAAAGATGACTGGTGTGAAATCACTTCTCTATTTTGCATCTCTCCAGTATTACATTTGATTTGGAATAAAACTTTCAACTTACATTTAAAGAGCAGAGCTGGGATTTGAATTTGAATTTGCTTATTTGAAATATAGCTGTACCAATGAAGTGCATTGGTGTTTTTAAGTGCTGTATGCTTGCATGTTATTTGACACATTGTAACCCCTGGTAGGTTTCTGTAAAAGGGAATTGGTCACCATAAGTTGCTGCAAATCATATTATTCCCTAACGGTGATCTTTATATATTTTTTTAACATCTCAAATGGTGGTAGAATTCCTACTTGTGTAAACACGCGACGTTTATATGAAGACGTGCAAATCATGACAACTTTACATGCATATTGCTGAAGCCTTAAAGCTATCTTAATGTATGGACAGTTGAGATTGCATTTCTCTTAAGGAGAATTAAAAGCAGGCGTCCACCTAAGGTGCCTGAAGACCTTCAAGCATTTCATTATACATGAGGACATTAGTCTCTGATATGAATTTCTGTGTGGACGCCATCCCCTGGATCACCAGGGAACCGAAGGAACTGCTAAACAAGGAAAAGAGCCCTCAGGAAGGGAGCCAGGGAATTATTTGGGGACAATACAGAAACAGTACAGGAAGAAGATGGAGAGCAAAGTAGAGGAGGAATATCCGAGTTTTCCGGTCCAGGATGAAAAAGTTCTCAGGCTTCATGCAACAGAAGCATCAGATGGATAAAAGTTTGGACAGAGCAAATTAAATGAAAAAGCAGCTGCTCTTTACATGTTTACCGGCTGTTGGTTGTTACGTAGCCCCGCCCCCATCACGTTGAATCGGTTCTTTCCTCTGACCCCAGAAAGAGTTGGGGCCAGCTACGCACCAGTTTGGCACCAGTTTGGTCTGTGGAAACACAAAGAAGTGATGTGAACTCTGGCTCCAGCACTGGAACCAGTTTGGTAGAAAAGGGGTACCAGACATCCCACCCTGCTTTTACCCACACCTCTAATCTTCAACCTTTATCACCTTCTTCTTTTTGTGCAAGGTTCTCTTCAACCAAAATATGTGATTCTTCTGCTCCCTTTGCCTTCCCTCCCCCACCTCTGCCTGTTGAAGTCAAGTAAAGCGACAGCTGGTCAGACTGAACCAGAAAAAGGTTGCAGGTGCAGATGGTCTCAGCCCACTGGCTCTGAAGGCCTTCTCAGAACAGCTCAGTTGGGTTCTGCAGCACCCCATTAACCTTAGCCTGACCCAAGAGAAGGTTCCAGTTCTATGAAAGACATAATGCCTTGTTCCACTGCCAAAGAAAACTCATCCATTAGTCCCAAACGGCTATAGAGCTGTTTGTTTAACATCATAGTGTCCCAAAGACGCTCCTGTTGGCACAGCTAAGTAGGCAAACACTCAAATGTCAGGGCCCAATGCAAGTTGGCCTTTGTCATTAAGTTGCAGTGCAAGAGGGCATCATAAACCTGCTTCAACAAGCCTGTTCTGTCATCTGGACAAAGCTATAGAGCATGTTCTAGATTCCTCCAGTGGATTTAACACGATTCCGGCTCCAAGACCCTGTTCTGGACCTTTACAATCACCTGCATCAAAGACTACCTGAAAAACAGACCACTGTTCGGGAAACTAAAGAATTGTGGGTACAGTACAGGAGCGCCACAGGGAGCTGCACTCTCACCGTTTTGTTTGGCTCTGCACACCTCACACACTTTCAGCGCACATCTCGCATCCTTTTGTCTGGAGAGATGATTCTGCAGTCGTTGCGTGTATCAGAGTCCGCACATCTGCTGGCAGCGGTTTGTGGCATGGCGTGGAGACGATCCTCCAAATTTAAATGTGAGCTAAACAAAGGAGAGGATTGTAGATTTCAAAGTGAACATGGTCAGATCAGCTAGTATTTTGTATATTAGGAATTGTACAAATGCCTTCAAATGAGAAATGGACTGAACTGGATGAAGCTCAGGTCATTCAAGATTTGCAGGAACATTCGTGGTGTTTTTAATAAGTCTGTTGAGTCTCATTTCCTCTGCCATCATCTGTTTATGCGGCAGGATCACGGCACCTAAAAAAGCTAAATAACCCGATAAAGATGGCTGGTTCTGTCCTTGGAGTTAAACCACTTAATGGAAAATGAAGAAAGTTTTATGGACAACGCTGATTATCCTATTCAGGAGACCGTTATACAACCACTCTCTCTTTAGTCAGATGCTTTTATAGGGTTGCTGTATTACAGACCGCTACAGGCGATCATTCCTGCCCACTCCCATCAACATCTACAATAAATCTTTATAGGAGTGGACAAATGGGAGTTTCAACATTTAATTGCATTTAGAGTGAAATCAATTTTTTTAAATTTAATTGGATTATTAATAAATTCTCATCCACATTTGAAAAGATCCATTTTTAGTTGGAAGCTAAAAAACAGTCTTGTCGTGAGTGCACGTTTCAAACAAATATGATGGCATATAGAACCAGAAACAGCAGAGCCATGCTTTTATCCTGGTAGTGTTTGCAGTCTGCACACTTTATTGTGTCTGCTGGCCGTTTATACCGAGTCCTCATTAGGTGGTGGTGGCTGGAGTTTTTTTTTTTTTTTTTACTCACTGCGACATCTCTGTCTGTATTGACTCATCAGCAGCAATGAGATCATTAGCCACCAGTGCCAGACCACACTCAGAGGCAGCAACACCTTCTTCAGACCAAATCTTCGCTGCCTCCATGCCCCTCACTCCGTTGCCTCGGTGATCCTGTCTCCACGCAGCATGAGACCCCTTTTCTCTTGTGCTCTCTTGTTTCTCTCTCAAATGTCTTGCCTGTTTCCGTCGAGCACTGATGGATCTATGTTGTACTGGAATATATATTTTTACCTTTTGTGTGCGGGTCTGTCAGTGTGGATTGTTTTGGTTTTGATTACCTCATTATCTAAACTCAGACACATTTTACTTTAGTCAATGTCCGTCTCTAAAATGTCAGATGCGCAATCGCATCTGACCAGGATTCAGATATTTTGTATATTTTGTAGATGACTTTAAAATGTCTGTCACTGTTCTGTTGCAGATCAACCAAGACACACCCAGGGCCTGTTGTGCACATTAGCGATAACCCCATGGATGAGGGCAAGGTAACTTATAATCAGACATTGTGGGTGTCTTTCAACTACAATCACTTAAAATTCACTGCATCATATTTTACTATAACACATATTTGTGCATTCTGTGTGCTTATAATGTTTTTGGGTATTGGCCTTCATTGTAGTTCTCCAGTTGGATAATAACGTCTTACTGGCCGAGATGAACCGTTCTGAAAATATATTTTTTTCCACTTTTAGCTGATTCCAGTATATATTTAAGAGATGTATAATAATACGTTATAATAGAAGCACTTAAATAACTTTGTAGTGTACTCTGAGGGAGACATTAAAGCGTTGGCAGGTCTCACTGTATGTGTGGGAACAGTTGATGTGAAGCTGGTATCACTAATTAAAAACACAAGACAAGTTGATTAAGAGTTATTAATATACTTTGCAATTCCACTATTAGGGGATTAAGATGTTGTGGAAATGCTTTCATAAAACTTGATTTTCTTTAGCACCATTAATGTGATCCTGACAGTCCTTTGCAATGTGAATGTTGCACACAGTAAAATTGCAGGGACGTTGTCTTTGACACATATCTTGCATCCCTGTTTAGTGTTTTGTTTTTTGATTTGATTGTAGGCAATCAGAATTTGAGTCTGTGGTTTGTCTCTTGCATCTTGTTCAATAGTTTTGAATCTAAATCAACACATTAAGACGTCAGAAATGTAGCATTGTTTTCATGAAAATTAGTAAGAAATCTAAATCAAAAATCATGTTTAAATCCTAAAATCTATTAAATTACCTTAGATAATATCTTAAACCAAATCAGTGCTGTTTTCCCAATTAAATAATACTAAGAGCGTTGTTATAAATATAGTTACTGATGTAATAAAATATTTCATCATATATTTTTTGATCCATCAGGGATGAATTTACCTTCAACTCCAAACTGAGTTTGCTTCTTTTCTTCTTCCAGCTTCTGATCGGATTTGAGTGTGGGGTGGTGGTGTTGTGGGATTTAAAGTCCAAGAAACCTGACTACCGCTACAATTATGATGAGGTAAGACATTCTTGTCGTTCTGACTCAGTTCTTCTGAGGAAACCGGTTAATTCAGGCTTCGGGCTTCCTGACGTCTCCAGGGCCTGTTTGGACTTGTTTAATTTGTGTTGGAACAACGGCTCCCAAATATCATGTGTCACAAAACCTGAAATGGCCGCCAGTCAAGCCGCTGTGATTGTGTGAAATATGTAAAAGATTGGAGATCATTGAGCAAACAGCTCTGGAGTTTCAGAACACAGCAATAAAAAAATAAATACATCGCAAAAACATGAGGTTTTAAATATTTTCATGTCACCTCAACAAACTTACATTTATTTATTTTTTTCTTTCATAATTTTCCAGCTTGTCGGTTATATTTAGCGCCCTTCAAATTACAAATTAACATCAAGGGAGACAGATGGGTCAGGGAGCCTTTACTTAACAGGATAGTTACTATTAATAATGATTTAACCAATAACTAATTCTGAGCTACACTTTCTAATAATGTGTCTCTCAGGCAATCCACTCGGTTGCTTGGCACCACGAAGGGAAACTGTTCGTCTGTAGCCACTCCGATGGCACTCTGACCACGTGGAATATACGAGCCCCGGCCAAGCCTGCACAGATCATCACGCCACATGGTAGGAGCTGTCGGAGAGAGTTAGACAGCTAAGCATCCCACGTGTGGAAAAAGTAGTTTCTTCACATTTCAAAGCTTTTGCTTTCGGCTTCGAACAGGAAAACAGCCCAAGGATGGAAAAAAGCCAGAGCCGTGCAAGCCTATCCTGAAAGTGGAGTACAAAACTACAAGAGCCGGGTAAGTGTGATGGCAGAGAGCTCCCGCCCTTCCTGTGTCTGCTCCCGCCTGGATCCATATCCTATGTTCAGAGGCGCCTTTCCTGTTGTTCTGCATCGGTTTTGTTGATGGCAACCTTATTGCGGATGGAAAGCTGGAAAGGTGCCCACGATCAGTGTTTGTGCTGTGAGAGGTTTTGTTTTTGTGGGATTATGTAGGAATTATGTCTCCTTATGATCGGTTGTCCAATGTTAATCATGTTGTGAACACTTACTGGAGCTTAGGCTTAGTAAAGAGAAGAGGGACGCATGGCGGTGACAGTGTTTTTGTCCTTTAATGGGGGGAGAAAAGAAAACAAAAGAATGAAAGCTAGAAATGTTGCCTCGTTTTATATATTTTTTGGCAGACACTGAACAAGCAGAACATAACTGTGGTTCCATCTCCTTACAGCTGAAGCTAAAATGAAACACTTTCATTTTTCAAACAGAAGTTTTAGTTACAGTTTATATGGCAGCACATTTTTTTAAGTGTTATTCCTTCAGTACAGAAGCCGGGACCAGTTCAACAGGGGCACTGGGCCCCTGTTGGCCCCCGGCCTAGAACCGCCCATGCATGTCATGTCAAGGTGAAAAAAGTAAAAAAGGAGTAAAAATTATCCCATAAAAGTGAAACTGATGTAGTTATTCCTCACTTTTTTTATCAGGTATTTGAGGACAGGAATTAATTAGTTGTCATGATTAAAAAGTAGGATTTAGGGCCGAATACTCTCAGGGGAAAGTGCGACAGTAAATTTTGTCCCTTTTCACCCATTTACCAATGACACCACCTAGTCGTTTGTTAATCTTTACAACAGAGTCACTGTAACCCAAAGAGCAATGAAATCATTTATGCGCTATCAGGGACCCGTTCATGGTTCTGTCTGGAGGGCTCTCGTACGACACGGTGGGAAGGAGAGCCTGTTTGACTCTGATGCACGGAAAGAGCACTGCTGTCCTGGAGATGGACTACCCCATTGTTGATTTTCTGACGCTCTGTGAAACTCCATATCCAAACGGTGAGCACCAGACATTTTTCCAGGAGGTTGAGAGTCAAAATTGGCATCCATGTTAACCTGCAATGTTTTTTTTCTCCTATGATTGCCAGACTTTCAGGAGCCGTATGCTGTGGTGGTCCTCCTCGAGAAGGATTTAGTTGTAATAGATCTTGGACAAATTGGGTAAATATTCAAAAGCTTTCTGTCTATAAAACCCAAAAGTTTTATTCAAACAGGCTGGTTATGGTTAGTTCTTTGTGTTTTTACCAAAGCATAAACACTAAACGGTACCTCCTCCCAGTGCAGCAGCATTGACTGATGTCTGCTTTAGCGGTTGGGAGTAGGAGAGATGATACAATTTGCAGAAATAAAAGCCGTGATTTTGCAGCAGTAAAAGTATAAGCAGTGATTCTGTCACAGCAGATCTGCGTAATAACTTCTACAGAGTCCATCCGAGCACAATAGAAAGCTGCAACAAATTGGAAAAGGGATTTCCTGTCAGAATTAAAACCTGGCCTTCTAGCCCTTTAACTTGTCAGCGGTCAAGAGGGTTTTTACTATAAACACTTATTGTCATCACTTTAAAGTCATGAAACATGGGACATCGTTTCAAAGTCTGGTTATAATCTATTTAGCTTTTGATTATCATTTGTCCCTCTCAACATTTTGGTTTAAAACATAAAACATTTCACAGATTAATACAAAAAATAAAATACAAAATATTGTAGATATAAACGTGACTTAGTATAAACTTTACACTATTCATAACTGAAAGGATTTCCAATTTATGAATTGAATTGAATGTCCGGTAAAGACTTTTTCTTTTGCAAAAGGGAAAATCACTAAATCAATACCACGGCAATTTTCCACCCAAATGATTTGTTTTTGTGGGTAAATCCAGTAAAAATTGTAATTTGGAACAAATGCAAGTCTGTAAAATTAGGGATGAAATGCAAAACAAAAAAGACAAATATTGAAATCCGATATAAATATTTCTGTTATGCCCAATACCCAATATTTTATTGTTTAAAAAAAAATAGCTAAAGAGTGAGGGATGGAAAGGGGGAAATCCTGGTGTTAAAGTGGTTGAAAACTTAGAAATTGCCTAGGTTATGATGCAAGGTGAGACAAGACGAGACGATGAGTTTTACTAATGCTAATGGCTTAGCAGTGCTAAAGCCATAGTTTAAAATGGCTCAATCATTTTGATTTTGTTCTGAAATACTCAGATTTGTAACTTTAAAGTCTTAATATGACAAATTGATTCAGCAGACGGACATTTTTACAAATCACATTAGTTTAGAAACATTCAGGTCGGTACATCTCTCATATCACTTACACATTTTATCCTTATTTTAAGAAATCACTTGTGAAGTATTGTCATGTAACAACTGAGCACAGATTAAATATAGAAATGTTTACGTTTATTTACAAAACGTGACATTAGATCATGGCACACAAACTCTTAAACTACACAAGGTGCAACATTTGCCTTCAGTTATTCTCCAATCTCCATGTTTTTTCGTTTATCCTGCCAGATATCCGATATTTGAGAGCCCCTATCCGCTTTCTATCCACGAGTCTCCGGTGACGTGTTGCGAGTATTTCGCCGATTGCCCTTCAGAACTCATTCCTGCACTTTACTCCGTCGGCAGCCGGCAGAAACGCCAAGGCTTCAGCAAGAAGGTGATTTGCTCCCCCTTGCCGACGGTCTCCTTAAATCGTGTCTCCCATTTACCCGTTGGGTTTCGGAGACACTGCGTCTAATGTGAAGCCAGCAACAGAGAGGCTTGTGGCAGATATACAGTAAATAATTTGGCCTGAGTCAGACAGACAATGTTCGTAATTCAATCGGCTCCTTTCTTTTTACAGGAATGGCCCATTAGTGGTGGAAACTGGGGCCAGGGCACACAGACCTACCCAGAGATTATCATCACCGGGTCTGAGATTACTCACAGAATTAAATAATCCATTAGCGCTCCCCTTTCATTACTTCTGATAATATTATTGTTTGTTCTCTTTTAAACAGGCACGCTGATGGCTCTATTAAATTTTGGGATGCCTCTGCACGTAAGTGTTTCTTTTCACCTTGGCTTTACACAATAAAACACCAGAAGCACCCAGAAAGAAAGGGAAAAAAACACAAAAAATAGGCTTGTAAATGACTTGATTTGGGAGATTACAGCTGTATAATTTGCCCTAGAATGCCTGAGTCATGACATTATAACGTGATGCAGACGGCGCGCCCAAAAATCAGTCAAAGCAGTGAGTTAAGGTAGCCTGAAAGAGGACGCTTTATAAAGTATCACCAGGCTTAACATGTGCTTATTTTACAATCTGGTAATGATAACCCGCTTCTTATAACTATGTTGTATTTTATGGTGTGTTGAAAGACTTTTATTGTTTATACTAAACAGTAAAGATGCATTTTTTTTCAGCATACCTTCCTAGACTAATTATGATCTATTTAAGCTCGAGTATTAAATCCTGTGTGGTGCAGTACACAGTTAACACAGCGCATAGCAGCTGTTAAATATGTCTTTAACATAATAAATTGATAAGACTCATATTCTCATAACACAGTGGACTCCTGGTATCTGCAGGGTGTGTTCACAAAGTCCGCTTGTGACTTCACTGTAGCTAAAATCTATTGATATTCTAGACCTCCTCTAAGAAACCCTTATAACTCTCTCATTTAATCATGATAGCATCAAATGTAACTTAATAGGCATTAATGGAAACCTCTGTCATCCGTAGTCTCAACTCATCCCTGCTAATGTGTCAGATAGCCTAATCTGGCACTGAAAAGCATTGCGAGTGACCAGAGTGAAACTGGTTTTACTCCAGATTTTTTAGGATTAGCTCCTTTTTGTATATATCTTTCAATAATAAATGTTATTTTGTACTATTGTGGCAGATAATTATCCTTCATGCATTATTTCAAAAATAATCCAAGCCAGTCCAACAAGCCGTCACATTCTGTTAGACCCAGTAGCTCTGCACCACCCCAGGTCTGGCACTCTAAGTGTGGTTTGGCTCTTAGCAAAAGCTGAAATGGAAAAAGTGAACTAGGCTGTGTAGAAAATAGTTTGCCACAAACCCACACACACACACACACACCCATATAAGGACTTTCTATTTACTTCCCTTCATTGTGGTAACTACATATATGCCTAGCCTAAAGATTTACCCATTACCACTATATTGCTGACCAAAGTTATATTCACACCTCTAAACCATCCTTAACCCTAAAAGAGGCATTCCACCACGTTAGGACCGGGTTTCCGGCTCTCGTAAGGCCAGTCCGTCTTCAGGTCAGTGACAAGGTCTCATGTAAAACTGCATTCTTTAGAAAAAAGACTAACTTTTTACAATTGAACTGCGGCGTAACAAAAGAGGGCGGCTCAGCGCTCAGAGAAACGAGATCGTCAAGAATCCATGTGAACTCATGTTTGAAACTTGAGATCTTGTGGCAGAGTAGGATTTCAACTTTTAGACTGAAATATGCCAGACAAGCTTGTTTTCGGCGTCCTGGGAAAAAACAGCCTTTTTATTTATTTATTATTCCTCCCTTGAGGCATTATGTGAAGAAAAAAAAGTAAAATCAAAGTCATGTTTCCTTTGTAAAATGACCAAAATCACACGTTTTTTAATACATTTCCTTTTAAGTGCAACATTAAGCTCATCTGTTTTCTCCGAAACTGTGTTTTCCCGCTTTCACAGTGATGCTTCAAGTGCTGTACAAGCTGAAGACCGCCAAGGTGTTCGAGAGGGCCCGAGGTAAGGAGGAGAAGCCGAGCGCCGACATCGTGGACGAGGATCCGTTTGCCATCCAGACCTTGTTCTGGTGTCCGGAGAGCAGGATGCTCTGCGTGGCTGGAGTTTCGGCTCATGTCATCGTCTACAGGTTCAGTAAGCAGGAAGTCACCACTGAAGTTGTGCAGGTAGATAAATTGTGGCACCCCCTTTAATGTGGAGGCTCGTTTGGATTTTATTGATTTTCAATAGTTTGAATTAATTTGTCACAAAGCTAATATGCTAAGTCATCGCATCCAACATCTTCTCTCCTGCTGTGCTGCGTGTAGCTGCTCGAGGTGCGGATGCAGAGCGAGTTCAGCGAGGTTGACTCTCCTGATCCGGGAGGAGAGCAGACCCCCACCATGCCGAACTGCGCCGCTTCCTCAAGCCCTCTGGAGGCGGAGCCGGCCAATCAGCTCTCTGCAGGCGTCAACTCCTCCGAAGGACCCAGAGACAACATACCATGCCTTCAGTACGGACGGTTCCTGTTTGGTTTTGGCAGTAAAGTAGTAATCAGATTACTGGTAGACTCTTCCCGTCTCAAAAGAAACCTCAGGAATAATAAAGCTGTCTTGAGGTGGAAAGGGAACGATGGATTCGCCGTCTCATCCTGCCGTTTGTTTGATGCAGGGTGCGGAGCTCCCCGCTGAAGCAGTCTCCGGGCTACCAGGTGGAGTTGGTGGTCCAGCTGGTGTGGGTGAGCGGGGCGCCGCCTCAGCAGATCACCAGCCTGTCGGTCAACTCCTCCTCCGGCCTGTAAGTCTCCAATTTGGCGCTTCAGCACCAGATTGCGTCCCTCTACTGTGCTCCTGACTACGTCTGTGAAAATCAGCAACATTAGGGCTTGTGTTGAATTAGATGTTTTTGTTTTCACAGCTTGTTTTTGTCCAACAGGTTGTTGTTGTTTTTTTAGACTGAAACTAATTTTACATTTTTTCCCAAATTGTAAAACATAGATAAATAAATCCCCTTGTTTTGTCGACTGCGTTTGACCATTTGTCTTTTTAAACCCTTGCACCAGTTTGTGCTGGTCCATCGTGTAATTCCGCTGAAACATGGCGGAGGTTGTGGCTGTGAGGAGACAGACTGGATAAAGGTTTCGAGAGACTTAAACCGGAAGCTGTCTGACTCTCAGTTCTCCGCCTCTCCTGTTTCTCAGCGTGGTGTTGGCAAACAGTAACGGTCTGGCTGTAGTGGACTATGTCCAGAAGACGCTGCTGCTCAACATGGGCCCCTCGGAGCTGTGCAGCCCGTCTGACCCCTGCCAGAGGCAGCCGCGCTCGCCCCGTAAACCCCGGCAGCCCTCTGGAGGTGAGATGCACCGCCGGTTAGACATCTGTCTCCTTTTTGTTTTTCTCACTGCATCATAAGTGCTCCCAGTACTGCCACGGACGTTTATCTGTCTGAAAAGCGCTCGGCAGACGCATTTGTTTGTTTCGGCGAGCGCTGACAGACGTCTCTCTGTAAAGCTAAACTCCATCAGGCCGCTAGAGTTGATATCGGACGGGCTGAGCTGGCGCTTGGCAGCTGGCCTGACTTCACACCATGTGCGACTCCCCCCTGCAATAGCTTCTCCTCCTGAACAGGGGGCATCGCTTACAGGTTCTCCATCTGTTCAGTGGGATAGTGCAAAGACAGCAGAGTGTGTGCACGTCAGTAATGCTGCATCATAACTCTGCTGTTATCTTTTGATTCCCTAAATATTGCACAAGCTCTGTTTACTTACCTGTTAAAAAATGTTTAATTCAGCCTTCCTGTTATCTGGTGAAACTCACACCCTCTGTCAGGGTTATTGCACCACAGATATGGCTCAATGTTTTTATTTTAAGTAGCTTCTCACATTTTGATTGATTTGTGTTCCACAGTATGGAGGGTTTTGTCACTCCAGCCTCATTTCATTCACTCAGTAACTTCTGGGGTTGGAAAATGTTTATCCGATTCAACAGCAGGCCTGTTGAATCTGTGTTTTTGTTTTTTTACGCTTCTGATTTTCACTTTTATTTGATTCTGTCTCAAAATGGTTTTCACTGTTTTTGTTGGTTTCTGTGTGTGATTTTTGATAAAGACATTCCAACTGCTACGTCTCACATGTCCAGACTTTCTAACTTGTATTCTCAGTCTGTGAAAAAACTGCGCTCCTCTCACTCCAGTAAGTCCGATTGTGTCTGATGTTTGTTTTTTTCCCCTTTCCCACACGATTGCTTTGCTGTTGAGAGCTTTCCCTGTCACTCCCTAAGATACACTCCTTGGTCTTGACTAAGATCTTCAAACTTTATTGATAAAATATTCAACAGTAAACATCTGGCTGGAGAGATTTTCCTATACTTGAGGTCAATGAAACAAAATCGGGTCGTGTATCTTTAAAACCTAACTTTCAGTGTTTGTAGACAAACAATACAAACATGGTTGAGTTATTAGCATTTAGTATCGGTGCTCAGTTGGTGGATTGTTATAGTAGTCATCCCTGCAACTTTTCTAATAGTTGACTCCCCCATAAGATGTAGGAAACAGATTTTTTGATTATTCCTGAGGATTAGTTTATAGTCACTTCATTATAATTTTTGTTTTGTTTAATCAACATTTCTACAGGACTTTGTGATTCCAACGACGGCTCCAACAACTCGGAGGACCGATGCAAATCACCCACATCAGGTAAGCGTCTTTCCTAAAACAACCCCCAGCAAAAAAAATGTCTGAAAAATATATATATATATATATTTTAAGCATTTAAATCAAATGCTGCTATTTATCGCCCAGGGTCTACCTCACCCTGCAATTCAGATGATGAACGAAAACAGAACTTCATAGAGAAGGGTACCGTATCCATCAGTGCATGCGCCCTCTTGATTCCAGCAAGTCATTACTGGCCAAAGACATCTGATTTGTTCCTTTTTTTTGTTCCTCACCCACAAATCTTATCTCCAGTGAAGTTGAAAAGCAGACGCTTTTCCAAGACGGTTGCCAATGACTTTGGTACTGTATCTTTCACCTGCCTTCTCTGTGGTTACTCACCTTTTCTCTCCATCAATGACGGCGCTCTAACCCAACTGTGCCTCCATCCTCCGCCAGTCTGTGCATACTGTGCCGAATAAAGATAGATTTTAATTCAAGACGTCGGATTTCTGCTGATTATAAGAAAAATAATCATGTTTCTTTATTGTTTGCGTTGATTTATTTATCTATTTTAGATTTTCTTTGCAAAATCTTCTTTTTAACACCTTATCGACTCTACAGAAACTTGCTTGGGGGATTTAATATCTAATGCTTTTATATTTTTTTTCCCTCCCTCCTCTAAATAAAACGTTGAAAATCTGCCTCAGTATTTTGTAAAGCTAACCACTTAATATGTGTTGTTACTGAATGCTTTTTGATTGATAATACTTGCTTTCCAGGGCTTCAAATCAAAGCGATCTTGTGGCTATCTGCTCTTGTTCTCTCTTTTTTTCCACCTTCTTTGCATAACAATATTCGCTGAATTATAATCATGTTATTCCTCAATCGCTTCTTGCTTTTGGTTGATAGGCGGCTTCCTCTGCGACGCTTCTCTGCTTCATCTTGATTCCTCTCGTGGTTCTCAGGGGGATTGCAAACTGCTACAGGCAACTTTTGGGGGACTCATGTTTTGTAATGGCAACACTCCTGGTAGCAAAGGAAAAAGAAAAAGTACAATAAATTGCTATATTTTGTTTTTCTAAAAATTTTAGTTAGTTTTCATAATGCTGGTACACTCAACTAAATAAATAGAGATTAATCAATAAGATTAATTCAAATTTGATCATTTTGAACCATAGAAACATTTTATTTGGCCTTCATATGATTGTCCAACCCAAAGTAGTGCATAATTATGAAGTACAAAAGGGGACAAAGCTGTTTTTAAAAATGTTACTTGCAAAATTAAACCTGACTAGTGTGGCATGCATTTGCAATCTTGCATTTTTTGTTAAATAAGTATTTAAAGAAATAAAAGAAAATGCATGAAGCACTGAAAACTGAAAACCAACTATCCTCCTCCCCTCTTTTGACTATTATGCACTACTTTGTGTTGCTTTCATCAAACCCCGATTCGAACATTTTAAACTCTGAGACCAGAAAACATTGAGGGTCCACGAGAGCCTCAACAGTTGTCCTACAGTTCGTATCATCCCTCTGAAACACGAAATGATTTATTTTTTGTTTTCTTAAGCGTTTGACACCTTCGTCGTGTATTTGCGGCTAAATCCTGAAGTGATGGTTGCCGTTTTGTCTGAGCAGGTGCTCAAACATCTCTCCTATAAAAAAAAGAATTAGGGGCATTTGTTTCTGTTTTACAGCCAAGATGTCGCGGAAAATTAGCTCGTCTGGTGAGCAAAAGCTAGAGCTGGGTAAGCCAACCAATGAATTTAGCAATTTTGCTAATATAACTACTTTCTTGCCCAACAGTCGTTTTAACAGGAACGGATTGTTGTCGTCTTGTAAAAATCATTAAAAGTATATAAAAGTACTGGCATGTTTGAAGCAGGCTGTTGTGGATTTAAAGGTCCTGCTTTCTGTGCTGCTTAACGTGAGATGAAACTCTTGTCTGTGTCAGAGGAGACGTGCCAGCGATGGTCCCCGCAGGCTATCAAAAAGCGCTTTAATAGTGTGAGAAACGGCAAGATGGCAGCCAGGACGGCCCAGAAGTTGAATGTACATAGAACTAATTCAGACCCCAACCGATGTGAGTGGAAAGGTCGTGGCACGAGGGCTTCGGCTGAAGTGGGACACCTCATACTAATCCCCGCCACAAACGAGGGCTCTCATTCTGAGATGTTATAACACGTGACACTAACCTTCTGACCACGGTGTTGTGTCCTTTCCTCTTTCTTTTTTGTTGAGGAAGTTCATCCTGCTCGAGTGCCTTCGGCGTCCAAAATCTCTCTTTTCCCCGTTTCCAGTTTCTCCCTTGAGATGAACTCCGGTGCCTGGCGAAGTTTGTTTGCCTCACCGCCGAGTAACTTTTTAAAGAAGATTAAAACCTGTTTTTGGGCTGCAGCTTTTAACATTGAGATGTATTCACCCGTTTATAACTACCGAAACAAATCGCAACGATGAAAATACATCTCAATGTCAAAAAGCCTTCAGGGTCTGTCGTTAACAAAGGGTTCGCTCTGTGGCTTTTCCCTGTTTATGTCTACATGAGATGGGAGGTGTGTGTTTTTTATAGAACATGACTCTTAACATGGGGATTGAGTTTCCTGTTTGCTTGGTTAACACGTTGAACAGCTCTCCCTCGACGTCCAACTTCAATCATGTCCTGATTTGTATCACTTGTGTGTGTTTTTGTTTTACGTCCTCAAACCTGCCGTCCAGATGGAAAGGATAACGCATTCACGCGCTCCCGCAGCTCAAGCGTGACCAGCATAGACCGAGAATCTCGAGAGGCCATCTCTTCGTTTCACTTCTGCGAGAGTATCCCCAGGAAGTCAGACGGCCTGGTCGGCCCCTGCCTGTTGGCGGGGACCACCCATGGCTCCGTGACGATGGTGGCCCTCAGCCTGCAGCCCGCCGGCGACCAGAAGCCCCAGCAGCCGGTCGGCTTTGCCTCCTGCGGTGAGAAACACACACAGGGTGCCATTCAAAAAAATAATTCCTACCTCTTGTGATGTTTAAAATTATCAGGATAAGACCTTTAGAATTTCACTAGAAATTCACTAGTTTGTGTTAATCTTTTACAATATATTTATTATTTCATCTGCCTTCTCTCTTGTAATGCTGTTGTTTGTAATGCAAACCTTAATTTACAGGCACCTTGGTCAGACTCAAAGGAGCCATCCTGACCATGGCTCTGTTAGACGCCGCTGGAACTCTGCTGCCCCATACCTACGAGGCGTGGTACGACCCAAACGTCTCCGACGAAGAGAAGGAGAAGGTCCGGAGGCGCAGGCCAGCGACCCCTCCGTCTTTGCATGAGGGCCAGGACTCTCAGTTCATCGTGCTGTGTTCGGAGAAGCAGGCCGAGGTGGTGGCCGTGCCGTCTCAGACCCGCATCTACAAGCACAGCATCACGGAGGCCTCGGTGGTCCTGCGCGCCGACGTGGTTCAGACGGCGGGGGCTTACTGCATCGCCTGCTTCTGTGCCAACGGTCACATCATGACTCTGAGGTATCTTCCTTAAGCCGCTGTTGCTTTGTAGCTTCAGTATCTCTCGCACATTTCCTGACAAAGTTTCATATGTGATATTCGGTTGATGATTATTAGTACAGACTACACAAAAGTGCCACGTACCTCTAATAGCTGTTGTTTGATTGTGGTAGTTTGCCCAGCCTGCGACCGCTGCTGGACGTCAACTACTTGCCGCTGACCAACATGCGGATAGCCAGAACGTTTTGCTTCTCTAACCTGGGCCAGGCTCTGTACATGACCTCCCCGACTGAGATCCAGAGGATTACCTACAGCCAGGAGACGTGTGACAACCTTCAGGTGAGGCAGCATGAAGAGTAGTCACAGAATACCAGGTTTTCCACAACGCACAGTATTCACTTACTGTTCCTTTACAGCCACAAACCTCCATGTACAATAATGAATACAAAAATAATTATATGAAATTTTTATAAATAAGTTTGAGATTTCTGGTTTGTATTTGTAATGATCTCTCTTCACTCTAATACTGCTTATAATAGATGTAACCAAGAACACCAGAAGTCATTTCCTATGTGAGCAAAGTCGATCTGTGTGTTACTGAATCTTGGTATGAGTACAGCAGCTGTGATGAGGCGATAACCGTGTCCACAGCAGCTCCACTGTGAAACATCGTGGTGACAGCATCATGCGGTGGGGAGGCCTCTGATGGCCGGTTAATTGATTTTGATTTTAATTTGATGAGGAGAACTAAATAGAAAGGATTTCTACCACTCCGTAAAAATAAAATAGCATCACTTTGTGTTGGTCTGTCAGATATATCTCAGTTACAACAATGTTACTACGAAAGTTAATAGCTGCGTTATTATAAGGACCGGGTTTAGTTAAGGTTAGCTTAGGCTGTAGGAGGTTTATTGCTCATACTCCGTATCTTAGGGCGGAATATATTGAAACGGACATTTCGATGCTTTTGTCGTCCTCAGGAAATGCTCAGTGAGTTATTTACCCCCGTGGAGACACCGGAGGCTCCCAACAGAGGCTTTTTCAAAGGCCTCTTTGGCGGAGGAGCTCAGTCTTTGGACAGGGAAGACCTCTGTGAGTGCACAACATCCTCCAGCATTACATGAGGGCTCTTTGATCTTTTACATCACATTTACATAATGCTTCCACTCTTGTTTCACAGCAGAGTTTTAAACTTTTTCACTGCTGCTTAAAGCGGCTGCCTATCAAGACGCTTTCCAAACGGCTCCAAAGCCAATTCACATTAAGCATGTCACCCGTTTTATCTTCCTCTTATTTTGTTAATCAAGCAAAATAAAACCCGGCATCTCGGAATGAACCTCCATGTGTTTTATGTGCATCTGATGACATCACGTTAGGTAATAAAGTTACTTTGACTAGATCCTATTTGCACTGGTGAGCATATAATTGTGCTATAACCCTAATGCCTTGATAAAACTCTTAGCTCTGTTAACACTTTAGCATTAAACCAAAAGGTATTGAAAGCCGTTTCATACAAAATTAATTAAATTAATATTTCATTAAATAAATTAATATCCCCATGAAATAAACTTAAGTTAATATTTACAATTTTTTTAATATTATTTGTATTTATTTAAATTTTTCCACAATATTTATTTATTTTTCACAATGAAAGATTTTATTTATGTATTTATTTCATAACGGAGTTTTATTTTATTTAGTGACGCCTCTATTTTGTAATAACGCTTTACTATTTCAGTGGCTTTTATTTCATAACCCCTTTTTCATTTAAAGCTCTTTTTATTTCATGTCCGTATATTCAAATGAGGGGGGCGGAGTCTTATCTGTGGGCCACTATGAAATAAATAAATATTGTGGAAAAATTTAAATAAATACAAATAATTAATTAATAAATAAATAAATAATTAAATATATATTTTTTAAATATTCATTTTATTTTATTTCAGGGGGATATTAATTTTTTTCATGAAATATTTATTCATTTCATTTTTAATGATAGGGTCAATGTGTTAAAAGGTAATATATCGCCCTCTACAGGAGTTAAATAATTTTGCCTCCATGTGTATTTACTGTTGACTGTAGAACTGCAGGCTGTCAATCTATATCTACAGTGATGCATTCTGGGTACAGCTTTCTTGCATCAAGGATGGATAATATCAGTATCTGCTCTTAGATTGAAGTTATAGTTATTTTATATGTTTAGATTGTTACAACTCCACTATTTTGTTCCCTGTTTTAAATAAGGTTGTTAGGTGTAAAAAATAGAGCCTTAACAGAGAAAACAAAACCAAACTACAGCGTAAACAATCTTTACTCCAAAATAAGAGCATAAATATTTATTGAATTCTTAACACTCGAAAACCAAAACTTCCGCACAGATGTTGGGGGTAATTTGACCGAAAGTTTACGAAACGGCCAAGTAAAGCAGTTCTAAACGTTTGCTAAATGCTAAGCCAACAACTTGCTCCGCTGATGGCACTTCAGATCAAAGTGCTGCTTTAAACGTATCGTGTTGGGTGACAAGACATTTAATCTGCATGTGAGACTGAAAGCGTATCAGAAAATTTAGCATTATCAAAAAAAAAAAAAAAAAAAGATCTTTACTGATCATTTCGAGTCGGGTTGACGTGGAACACTTATAGTCCATGAATTTAATGAAGATGATTGTCAAGCAACAATAGTTGTCCTTGTGACCTTCTTTCATCTTAAAAACACTTACGGTGACCCCTGCTGTGGAAATCCTCACTTCATTACCCAGATTTGTTTCTATTCTCAGTCTCATGTGCGTATATAAGCTATAAGCCAGGATCTGCTCTTGCATTTACAGGTTTACGTTTTGTTGTGTTCGCTTATTTGTCACGATTTATTATTTTTATTAAACTAGTCGGCGAAACGACAGCCGGTAAGGCCTCGCGCAGCCTGGCTCAGCACATCCCCGGCCCGGGCAGCATGGAGGGCATGAAGGGTGCCGCGTCTGGGGTGGTGGGGGACCTCGCCCGTGCCAGAGTGGCGCTGGACGAGAGAGGCCAGAAACTGGGAGAACTGGAGGAGCGGACGGCAGCCATGATGGCCAGCGCGGATTCCTTCTCGAAGCACGCCCACAACGTAAGGATTAACCTCCATTTAGCTTCCCCACCCTCCCTCTTCATGCTTCCAAAAAATGTTTTTCATTGCTTTGGTCATTTCTCTCCTCAGATGATGGTGAAGTACAAAGATAAAAAGTGGTACCAGCTCTGATGTCAGCGAGTGGCGCTCTGGACTCGTACCTCCTCTTCTCTTCCGTTTGTTTCCCTCCGACGGGATGCTCAGCTCAGCAGAATCATGCTTTTTCTCGCAGCACAATATCCTCACTCTCCATTACTCCGGCCAACAGAGGTGATGCGAGCTCTTAGGCTTCCCTTCGCCTTTATCCAGGCGTGTTGCTTTTCCAGCGGAGGAGGAAGGAAGGATGGTTCTGCAGAAACGATGTCCTCTGAGTGGCTTTTTTCCCCGTTTCCCTCCTAAGCCCTTTATTGTCTCTGCCAAGCACAGTGAACGTAAACGAGGAGAAAAGTCTGATCCTTTAAAACGAATCGAGTGTTAACATGCGAGGTTCCACGGGAATGATTGAAAAGAACATCTGCTCGTTTCGTTTTTTCTGTTTTTCGTTCTTTTTCGTGTCTTCATCTGGAAAAGGGGCCTCTCAGCACTTAGAATAGTAAAACCGGCCAATTGGATGAACGGATTTTAAATCTCTGGCCTCTTAACTGAACAAGGGCTGCTAGTTCAGTAGTTTGTCATCAGTCTTTGTACAGCCACCGAGTTGCTATCGGTGAGAATGTGTTTCCCCGTCACTGTTGTTGTTGTTTTTTATTTAAGATACATGAATATTGTGGGATTGTGAGATTCTACAGCAAGATTATATGTTGGGCATTAAAAGTTAAATGAGGAAAAAAATAAGTGCTGAAAATGTTTACTCCCCCCACCACTGAAGAGCAAGGGTCTGCGAACATTAACCTTAAAGGGGATTAAGGCTAAACAATGGATGTCATTATTTTTATTAGAGACAAAAGGATAATTTGCTTAAAATTGTTTTCCTGTTGGTTTTCCTTTTTTGTTGTGTCCAAGCTGTAGATTGTTTGTCTTGAGTTTTCGAGGCGCATGGACGAAAGAGCGCGTCTCTTGCAGCACAATGAAAAACGATGATGCCTGTGTTTGCGTCCGTAGCCGCCGGTAGTCGAGGCCCGAGCCGAACGAAGCGCTCCACTCAGCGCAGCTCTGTCGTCACTTCAGGAACCACGCTTTTTTTTTTCCTCCCCATTTCTCTCATCACTTGTTTTCGCTAACCTGTAGCTGTCTGTATACTACTGTGACTTGCAAAAGTATTCCTTCCCCCTTAGCTTTGTCTCATCCAGCAACATAATTGTATAAGTGTAGGAATATTAAACGCATTTTTCACGTTTTCTTAACAAAATTAAATGTTTAAACCGTTGTATTTTCAGCCAAGCCCTCGTTGTTGCAGATATTTGGGGTACGTCTCCACCAGATATGCTCATTCAGAGATGGAAATTGATTGGCATAAGGCTTTAATTTAAACTATTGAATTTATTGTTTGGGTCTTTTTAAACTTTTTGAAAGTTTGAAATCTATGGAAGTACCATTCTCCCACCACCGTGCTTCACTGCTGGGATGTTTTTTAAATGCCATTTTCTAGAATTGTTTTCAGCGTCTCCCCCAAAATTATAATCATTCCCAACCTGTCTGCTGTGTTTTTTTTAGTTCCTTGAGGAATTACTGATATTAGAGGAAAAGGAGACTGAATAGAAATGGGTGGCACAATTTTTAGGCACAATGAATTTAAAAAAAAAACAGCATAACTACGTAAAACAAAAAAAAATGCTGAAGATTGTGTCTGTAACATAAAATACTAAAAATACCCTCCAAGGGGCTTGAATGCTTTTGCAGTTTTTTTCTGGCCGCCCTTGTTTGTAGCACCCAATGCAGTTTCATTCATTTCGCCAAGAGTGTTTGTCGGCGAGGATTAAATCTTTCTGTTAACTTTCACGAGCTGCCGCTGTCTGTGTGAGAGATGTGCGAGAAACAAAGACTTGGTCGGGCCAGGTTGCTGCCAAATGTTGTAAAAAGCACGACGGCTTACACACGAATCTGAGCGCGCAGGCTGAGGCCATGTTTTTTAACACCAAAGACTTACCCTTATCTCACAGAGTTGTCTTTATTTGTCTATTGTCCCTTGGAGATGGTGTGTACTTGTTGAAGTCTACTGTCTACGTGAAGGAGAGTGGTTAGTTGGTTTTTCCATTGGAGCGCAACACGTTTCCCACCGTCTCTGCCTGCTATGGGTTTTCTGTTTCGCTTCGTTTCGTTCAGAAACGCGACCGAACGCTTGGTGAGTTTCACCGCTTGTGGATTTATCCACCACAGAAAATCCAGACCTAGACGTCTCACTTGCTGTGGATGCGCAGCAGCTTTGGATGAAACCCTTCACCCTCAGCCGATTTCAGTCCATTCCCCATTTGTACTACTGAGATAAACCCGTTTGAAAGAGCAAACGATGTGGGTTTTGCACTGTTTTTTTTTTTGTTTTTTTTTTGTATTTTGTAAAAGATTCGACACGATTTTTAGTGTTTTTTCCTGTGTACCATTTTATCCTCGTTTTTTTGAAGGACCAAAATATAAAATTGTGCTTATTTATGTAATTTGCTAATTTTGCTGATTTCTTCATTCTCAGAGAAACTAAAATATTTATATTTGAAAACAAATATATATATATATATATAATTTTATTTAAACAGTTTACGGATAAAAAAAGTACCTTTATGTAAATTTGAGACCGAGGAAGTGACACTCGTGTGTAACCACTGGCTCTTGACGACTAGTGACCATCTGCTGTATCTGTCCAGATCGTTCCTCGGATTTGAAAGCTTTGCCTCCTTCTGCTCGGTCTTTCTACGAAAGTGTGGCCTCAACTCTAAAGTGCTTCAGTTCACAAGTTCATCCTAAATGGCGCACATTGAAGGATGCATGATGTTAAGTGTTTACAGACTTGAGTCAACCGTGTATTAGACCTCTTACATATCGTCTGTTCTGGCATTTGTATTTAGCACCATGCTGAACAAAACCTGAAGTTCCTCCTTCACTCCCTGCTTTTATCGAATGAGAGAGAAGGCGGGGTCATTTTTCTGGTATATTTGGTAAAGTCACTGTTTGCTTCAGAGAACCTCTGCTTCAGCCTCTGCACTGTAGAGAAGCGATCCGAGTTGAGCGTCTCGCTGGACAGCATTTGCCAAACTTCCCTTCTGTCGGTCTTCTGGGACGAGCATCTGTGGAGTTGCAGTATTTCGTTTGGCAAATTATTATTTTTTGTACAGTTTTATTAAAATCAATTTCACATGTATGTCTGACTTAATCTGCTGCCACAAACAGTCTAGACTGTAGATACAGTACATATAGATATTATTGTGCGATGTTAAAATAAATAAATGTAAAACCCAACGTAATGTTTGTCCTGTGCTTTCTGCCGCTTGTTCTGGTGTCTCCAATCAGAAGAGATTTTGAGTTTTGTTGCAAATTTCACATGTCAGGAAAAAAAAAAAATATATATATATATATATATATATATAGAATGTTTTTCTTTTGAAAAATGTGGTTAGATATTTTTAAAGCCATTCAAAACATGTCGCCTATTAAGATGTCAGTTATTTTTAACGTTGAAAAATCTGATGTAAACAAGTTGTGGCACATTATTGTATTTGAACCATTTTTTTAAAACACTTATTTAATCAGGAAGGAAAAATAAACCTATTTCACATAAAAAAAATACATTTACCAGAGTTTACTGAGTTATACAACAGCTGAACAACATAAGTACATGAAAACATATAGAGCTAAGATTTTTTTAAACAATTTTACATATTTGAAACATTGATTTTCTGTAATTGCATTATGGCCATAATGTTGGAGATAAATTAAGACCCTGCTGTTTCAGCCTGTGAGATATATATATATATATATATCTCATAGGCTGAAACAGCAGGTTGTTAAACAGTAATAAAAAGTCTTAATTTATCTCCAATAAATAAAGACTATGATATATATATTTATATATATATTTATATATATATTTATATATATATTTATATTTATATATATATATATAATATATATATTTATATATATAATATATATATATATAAATATATATATATATAAATATATATTTATATATATATATTGATATATATATTTTTTTCTGCTCAAGCATTAGTGTTAACTGAGGATGCTGTGCTACCCAGTCCGGCCTGCAGGTGGCGGCAGCGCCCGCCGTGTCCTCCCTGGAGCGGCAGCAGCATCCTCAGTCTGTCTCAAACTGTCCAGAGAAACGGAGGGACTGAAAACTTAAAGCTCGGCTCATGTGTGGAGGACATAGCGGAGCACGCCGACTGCGCGCTGTTCGTTCATGTTTTTCTTACTTTCCCTTTTTCTTCATGTACCGCCTTTGTTTTTGATGGTGCTCTTCTTCGTTTTGATGGTGCTCTTCTTCGTTGCTCGTTACTCTCACGCAGCGGACGTGTCTGATGCAGCTCCGCGTTTTTCCAGCGCAGCGAGGAGCGGCTCAAACGAGGGGGGGGAGAAATGCATGCTGGGGGAAAGGTTTTGGTCGTTTGAACTTTAGGACTGAACTCACTCGGGGTGCATGTTAAAAGTCTGGGAGCAGAAGAACTTGGTGGACCATTAGAGAGTCTTTTACTTTGCCTCACATGTTGAGGTTATTAAAGTCTGATCCCTCAACTTTTACTTTAGTTCAGTTTTTTCTTCCTTTTTAATGCTTCAGACCTGAGTTGCCTGTGTTTCATCTGGAGATCTGAACCTGGATCTGTTTGTGTTGCATGGACCATGATGATGATGATGATGAGGATGGTGAATTAAATCAGGCCCCTTGTTAATTGAGCTTTAAGATGAGCCAGGGGCCAAACCTTGTCCTCCAGTGGCTCGCCAAGCTCCACCTGACCCAGTATGTCGAGTCTTTCCTGGACAACGGCTACGACGATCTAGAAGTCTGCAAGCAGATCGGAGAGCCAGATCTGGACGCAATCGGCGTCCATGTCCAGCACCACAGATGCAGGCTCCTCACAGCCGTGCAGGAGCTCATAGAGGAGGACAGGAGGAGAGCGCCCGGCTACTACTTCACACTGGAGCCCCTGGGCGCTCCCGCTTGTGACCCCGGGCCACTGAGGTCACACACCTCGGGCGTGCACCAGGCCTCCTGTCCCGGGAACCACAACCTGAGGTTCACAGACTGTAACGACTTTGTGACTTATCCCAAACTGAAGCTGAAGGTGCTGATAAGGGACAAGCTGGCGAAAGATGGGATCAACCTTGGGCGAGCGCCTTACACGCACAAGGTAGGCGCCTAGTGGGATGAGGCTGAATGTCGGGTCGTCTCAGGCTGTCTCTTTGAGTTTCGTACGCTTCCTTTCCCTTGGGTTTGATGAAGACTGTGACAAATTCCTCTGATCTTGCTGACGTGCCATGATTCCTCTTTAGGGCCCCGGCGGTGTGTTGCTGTCTTACGTCGAGCTCAATCTTTTCAGATTAGGCTTTGCTGGCTTGATTTAATTGCAAATTTCCGCTCCTGTTTTATATGAGCTGCACGTGTTTAGATGAAAGCCTGGACAAACAATTAGGGTGTTTTGTGTTTTTTTAGACAGATTCTATTGGATATTGGCCCAGATCTTAACATCTGTGAAATCATGGCAGTGAATTTGTCAGTTTGAGCTGCAATTTAAAAGTCTTTCTAAAAGGTTTACCGTCACTACAATTACTTTGTGTTCAAAGTTTTTGCCACACTGAATAAATCTACGAGTTCCCCTCAGGTGTTGAGTTTTTGCTTGTTTTGGATGGTTCTCGGCTTTAGCATGCAAAGGTTAAGAAAACTGAACGTTCTGGTTGATGCGTTTCCGAACTCCTGGTGCCACGTGCTGCAGCATGATGGTGGCCGAATCATGCTCTGGGAATGTTAGTCGTTATCTGATTACAACGACTTAGAAACTGATTTAGTGAGACATTACAAGTTTTAGAAGCATGAATGCTTTTACAAGAAACCTCACCCCCACCACCAAAACAGCTGGCATAGGTTTTATCCCCTCCCTGACCTGAAACAGGTTGGATCTGCTATCGGAAAACGTGCATAGAGAGCTTAGTCTGAGGAGAAATGCCATAATCCATGGAAGACATACCCTTAATACCACGCTTTAAGCATAAACGGCAGTAATTTAAAACTCGACTGAAGATGGCAGATGTTTACTCCGTGGGGACCTTCAACTGAAAGTATTTCTTAAGCCCCTTTTTCCACCGCGTTCACAGAACACATATCTAGCCTGCTAATCAACCTCATATTCTTTTTGCCACCCCTGCCTGGCTTTATAGTCAGAAAGCTGGAATAAAAAATATGGTTTAAGGGGTTTTACTTCTTCTCCAGGATGACTAATGTAGCTTCCTCTCTTTCTGCTGGTTGGTTCTGCTCTGCTTCCACTAAGCCTTTTTTTTTCCAGCTTCTCTGGGATTTAGAGTCATGTTTGAGGGATTAGTTGAACTCTCAAGATGCTAATCACCTTCTCCCAAATGCAAAATAAATAAAACATCGTTGCCATTGTCGTGCATCAAGACAACTGTCCAAAATTTCAAAAGTAAGAACAAAAATACATTCAGCTGCCCAGGGTCCAAAATCAGCGGGAATGAATGTCCAAACATGCACCGTTACAACCAGAAATACTATAAACGCAGAAGTCTATAAATGGAATCGGAGCAAATCTAACACAGCATGGCAATTGTAAATATCAATTTATTTGCTGTTTCATAGACTTTATGAGGGCTAAACATTTTTTTTTAACTTCTGCATTCGAATAATTTAGAAAAACCCGCAAGATGATGACTTTGCTTTGTATGCTACTAAGGCTTAGTTTTCAACATTGGAATTACTTCGATGGATACACGTTGATGTATTTCAAGACAACACCGCGAACACACTGATTATTTGTGTGACCTCACGGAATAAGTCAAAAGAAATGAGCCGAAATAGTAAAAGTACAAACACGGTGAGAATCTCCAGCTGATGCTGGTAAGAGAGTGCAAGCATCCCTTGTTGTGTTGACATAGCCTGAAAGGCCGCTCACAAAGGAAGAAGCCATTACAACAAATGGAAAAATCCAGTTGGCAGATGCAGATGGCTCAAAAGTGTTTGTGGGCAAAAGAACCTGACTTTTGTTTTTACAGCAGTTCTGTTGGAGATATGGGCCAGAATTCAATAAGGTAATGAGAATCTTGTGAGGGAGACTTAACTTTTAATCTAGTCATACAGTTTAAAAGTCAGTTCTACCAAATGCTCAATAAATGCATATCAACTGCTTGAAAAAGTAAATTCATCCTAAATTGATCCTAACAAACTTGGCTTCGGCTGCTTGTGTATTTCAGACCTTTCGCCCGGATGTTACATCCTGTCTGGCTGAAATGGTTCACAATCCTTAGCCTTGTGTCAAACGCTCTCGTTAGCCTTTGTCAAAGCTGAAGATTACCAGCTTTGACATGTTGGCTATTATTTTAATAAGAGTGTAATTTAAATTTCCATCCTCAGCGCACTACGCTTTAAAGCAGTTGCTGTTTTCTCCAGGCGCTGACTAGCTGATCTCCAACCTATAGCAATATTCTGCTCATGAAAGATTCAGGGTTACCGACTGTTAAGCACAAATACAACTTTTTGGTTGACTCCTGACCTCTTTGGGCTGCGCAGCGCAAGTAAATGCCTCCTTTGATTCACGCTTGTTTCCACTGACTGATCATCACTATAAAAGATTAAGAGTGTTGGGTTGTCACATAGGCTTCAGTTTCAATGCCACCCTTTTAACACATGCAATCATTTCATTCCTAATCAGCGTTACAGTGCGCGTCCCGGCTTGACTAGGCAGTCTAATATCATCGAGGAGCGATCGAAACCCATCGGCTGGGATTGGCCGGCTGCAAGTGAAGAGCATTTTTGGAGCACTTCAGCCTTTCAGGTTCACCAGATTGAGTCCATTAAACAGGCAGCGTGGATGTAGGCCACGCTGCTATTTCCACTCCTCTGTATGAGTACAGTAGCTTCAGGCTGAGTCAGATTATAGTTTTACTTGGGTTTTGTATGCGGTTTTTAAAAATATGATAAAGATCAGAAAATATATTAACTAAATGTAAAAAAAAAAAAACTATATTCTAAAGGGCGTTATTGTTTTGTATAAAACAGAAAAGAAAGCAACTGCTGCTAAAATACTGCACTGATTAGTGTTGGCCTGTTTGAATGTATTTATAGTCATATATTATAGCTTCTCTTGAAGCTGTTTCCTTAAAACAAAAAAAACACTAGACTTTTTTTAATCAATTCAGCATCTCTGTGTCGTCTCCCAGCTGTTGTGTATCGGTTCACTGGTGGCTTTACTTTGGTTTTCTAATGCAAACAAATGTGAACACATGTAACACAAGACTCCTAGAAAAACAGCAGGTTCAAGTCGCCAGGCTGAGATTTTCCGGTTCCTTTGGGAACATCCAGTTTTTTCTTATTGCCTGTTGAAGGATCATTGCATTATGGTGCCTTCAAAAGTGATCATTATTAGTTCGGCTTATTTAAATGCGATTCCTCCTTCTGCGGTTTGTAATGTGGATTTTAGGTTCAGTTAAACCCTAACAAGCCTAGTTTGCAACATTTTCTTTTACCAGTATCTTCATAAGTTGCCTTAACAACCTGCCTCTAAATAATACCTCTGTCCATTGCTTTGCCTAGGCAAATTCCCCCTCGATGGTGAATAAATCTCTGCTGCTTGTTTATTTTTTCGTATTGCTGCTTAGCCAAAGTATAGGAGGACAAGAAAGACCAGCATGCCTATTTTGATACAAGAAAAGAGGCTCTGAATAGGACCTGACAAAGCACCGGGTCTGCAGCAGGCAGCGGACATATGTGGCTCCCAACCAGAACCTGAATGAGGCTGTCTCTGTTCAACTTGGCTGGTTTTAAAATAGTAGAACCACCAGCTGTGGACATGTACATATTGTGAGGCTGAAAGAAACCGAGATATAAAACTAGTTGTAAAGTCATTCAGGGGGATGTGTTTTCATCAGGCTGAGGACAAATATATGAATAGTTACTCAAACATGAAGGTTAATCCATTAGTTAAAAACCTTCACTTGAAACTGAACTTATTTATAATTAAAACTAAACGTTACATGACTTTGGAGTTTGACTTAATACTACATTAGCATGTTAGCGGTTAGCATCGCTAGCTAAACCACTTTCTCTGTGTGAAGTATGTAGATCCTTATATCAATGCGAATTCTTAAATGCTGCTAACATCTTAAAATCTTGTATAACCAACTGAAACCAAAAATTCAATAGAAAACAGAGCAGCTTTGATGCGGTCTCCTTCGCCTTCCTATTATTGGCTGATAGCGTTGCTCTCTCTCTCCCTGCTTGCCTGGACTGATTACTTTACTGTCCTTCCCCCGACTTTTTTTCTTAACGCCTTTCAAATACTGTAACTAGGCTCTAATTCACTCCACCATGACCTTGTAGTACTAGGTTTGCTTCCTGTTTAAAAAGGACACATTGGTTGATATTCATAGCAGATCGACTTACACTTTTACACTATTCTAAGATGTTACCCAACTTTAATTGTGGAGGGATCATATTACAACATTTAATTCATCTTATTACCCAAAACGAAAAGAAACAAGTCGTCACATATAAAGCAACATGTTGTAAATTCATTATTAAGCAACTTGGTCATGCTCTGGTCTCATCTTCTGCCGGCATGTTCTGTATCTGTTATCTCTGGCGTCATGCCTGCCTGGTAGGGAACTGCAGGGTAGGCCTACTTATGGACTTTATTGATGTTCTGTCAGGGTAGATTAGGTCAAACCAGTTGACATTCACAGGAATGTGGCTGGCTTATTTCTGCCGAGGGGGGACTGTGGGCGGGGGGGAGCACTTAAAAGCTTAACTTCCCACGAACGCCTGTACAGCCCTTTGAAAGCAAAACGCACACATCTGTGTGTCGATCACTGTCGTCGGAGCTTCAGCTACTCGGGCTATCCTCGCTGACTTCCCCACTTAGCTTTTTTACGACGACATATGTTTCCCACACAGTCTGATGCGTGATGTACAGCACCGCGTAAAGCGGGACTCAATCCCTGACCTATATTTGTGAATTTAAGATTAGAATTGTCCCGTCACTTGTTCTCCGTGTGTCTTTCCGTCCAGTTAATTTTCCTTGTAAATGGCCCCCCGCTGTCTTTTCCTTCAAGTGGAAATTATTCAGGGGAGCATGTGGGAAACCCAGCGAAGTGCACAACAGGAATACTCTGAGTAGCAGCTCTCTGTTTACACATCCTAGTTAGGATTCCTTATGTAGCTCAAGAAAATGCTGCTTTAGTTTTTCTTTCTATGTCACCTTAACTTTCTCTTACAAATTAAAATCAACGGTTGGTGGAGAACTTTTTTATTACAGAACTGAACTTCCTATGATGTGTTGTTTGTGAACAGTGTCTGCTCTCTTTAGCCTTCCTATTATCTGCCGAAAGTCCTGCGCTCTCTCACAGCCTAAATCAACTGTTTACATTCCTGTTTTTATGTTCGATTATGTCCATTTATGTTAAAATCCGTTGCTTTGGAAGAAATAAATATCAATACTGGCATACTTTAAACAAAGTTGATAATTAACATTAGAGCTATTTAACTTTTCTAGCAGTAAGATGAAGAGTTATATACATTCAATGTAGCTTTTGGCATCACTAACTACAGGAGGTCGAGCTAGTAAGTTTTTATTTTTATGTTTTTAAAATCAGATTAAATCAACTTCATTTGAGCAACACTGAAATGAACCAATTTGGTCTGCAATATGTTAGAGTTAGACACTGTGGATAGCGTGTTTGAGATCTTATTTGCAGTAATCTTAATAGCTGCTGTAGTCTGTCATCAATCAAAATAAATGTACTAGTTTTTACCGATTCGTCTGTGAAATGACTGATCTTGGTGCTATTACAGCAGTGGGGAACCCTTAGGGCCTTCTACGCCTTCAGAGAAGGCCTAGAAATTTTGTGGAACAAACAATAGGAGTATTAAATAAACTTTATTTTTATATTTAAATTTTTTTTAAAGTTTTATTTATTTAATATCATTTAATCTTATTTAATGCATTCTATACATTTTCTCTCATCTACATACTATAGCTGTAAGTCTACTGTCAAGTTCACGTCACTAATAAAAGGGCTACCCTCATGTTATCCAATCAGAAACGTCAGATTCTATCAAGACCCGGTTATCTGGCTCATTGATTGGTTAGGACTTCATGAGTCCAGAAGAAGGCCAACCTGTGTGTCTTAGTTTCAGAGTGAAGGCTGACTGGACCAATCATAGTTTGATTTTGAGGGGGGGGGGGAGAATAAAAAAGATGGTAGGACCTTCTGGAAGTCTTAACTTCAATCTCAGATGTAGAGAGGTATGAGACCATGAGAGGGAGCTGGAGAGCAAAATGGCGAAAGACCAGAGTGATGTTGGGCGAGCTTAATGGCTTCACCTTTTTCGAGGCGGACTTTCACAGAAAAGCTACAAATTATTAAAAACGTAAGGCCAACTCCAGGACTGGAATTAAAAGAAAAGGCAAATAAAGTGGAAAGGCCTTTCAAGACTGAAAATTATCAGCGCTATCCTTGGATGACGGGCCATCGCCCACTTTACTTTGTTTTCATGTAATAAGGTCGGCCCATTTTATAAGCCATCTTCATTATTATTCACAAAGGATTAATATTACGCTGGTACATTCAGTATTTTTTAAATTGCAGAGGTTGTCTGTGTAAAAATGGGAGCACCAATAGTTTAATTTAATAGGTCAGCTGATCCCTTATAAATCCTCATATCAGTAGTTTGCGG
>JAVLVB010000657.1:2454832-2490497 GCA_032876305.1 Orestias chungarensis
TGTGTGTTTGTGTGTGTGTGTGTGTGTGTTTGTGTGTTTGTGTGTGTGTGTGTGTGTGTGTGTGTGTGTGTGTGTGTGTGTGTGTGTGTGTGTGTGTGTGTCTGTGTGTGTGTGTGTGTGTGTGTGTGTGTGCGTGATTTATTATGCGCCGTAAGTTTAAAGCTCTGCTCATGGTGATTAAATGACCTTGGTGTCCGAGTCCGTATGTCCGGTTGTGGTTAAGTTAATGTTGGGCAGGTTGCTTGTTGTGGAGAATTTTGTAGATGTTATTGCCTATTGTTGACGTACTTGTCATCTTTGATTGGATGATTCTAGTTGGTAAGCCCTTTCAATTAATCGTAGCCCATGGGTTGTGTGTAATGGTGGCTAGGCGAGGCTCATGGCTGGCGCAAAGGCCTAGTTGTAGTGCTCATGGTTGTATTACAGTGCCAGTGAAACTGTACCAGTGAGTGATGGTGGCTGATCCTGGAAGTGGACGAGCTGAATGCAGCATCAGACCGTGGCTCAAGAGTTTGAACAGTTGGTGAAATCCAGATTTGTCATTTGCTGTTGGTGCTCAGCTCTTAAAATTACCCCAGATTTAGTGATTATTTGCAGTCTGTCTTTGGTAGAGGTCAAGTTTTACATTCCTTTGTCAATGTTGTTCGTTGGGTTTTGACTTGGTTTTTGGAAAATACTTTTTATGGAAGTAAATCTGTTCCATCAGATTCTGAAATTCATTAGCCTTTGAATTTCAAACAGTGAATTTTAAGCACTGAATTAACATGTGATTTTTTTAGGAACTAAATTAACATAGGTGAATTTTTAAAAATCTGAATTAAACTCTTTAGTTTGTTAAGATTATTTTTCTTTACTATTTATTCAGTGTTTTAAATTTGAAGTGTCAAAATCCGAAGTTTAAAATTACATATGAAAAATAATCAAGATTAAGTTTCAAAGGAATGAAATTCAGATGACCAAATTTAACGAGCTAAAT
Source organism: Orestias chungarensis (assembly GCA_032876305.1). Taxonomy (NCBI): domain Eukaryota; kingdom Metazoa; phylum Chordata; class Actinopteri; order Cyprinodontiformes; family Cyprinodontidae; genus Orestias; species Orestias chungarensis. The sequence continues at coordinate 2,455,809 of JAVLVB010000657.1, forward strand.
TTGGTGGTTAAAATTCAACATTCACTTTTAACATCTGGGCCTCTAGGATAACAAGTCTATCCAGAATTACATCAAACCACAGATTAGAAGTTTGCTACCGATTCTGGAAATGGCTCAGCCTAATTTTTTGTTACTTTCAGCACATTTAATCTTCTGTAGATGAAAACCTACAAAATACAGACACTTCAAACCTTAACTAGATTATTCAAAACAACTTTTAGAAATTTCAAAACTAGGTTTGTGTTTTGTGAACAGTGGCGGAGCTAGACTTTTATTCTCGGGGGGGCCAGAGGGGGGGCCAAGGTTATTTCAGGGGGTCCATAGACATAACAATCAATTGCCCGTACACCAGCCTTGGGGCCATATCTCTGTCGCCCTTCCGGCTTCAGAATCGACGACGCTGATTGGATAAACTCCTTGTCAGTGATTGGCTGACCGATCTTTCTGTCACCCCAACTGTTCAACAGCGGGAGCTTTTTCTCCCAAAATTACATATATTTTTATATATGATACTTTGTTACAAATTTAAACACAATTAACTTAGGGTATGTGATTATGGTTCATTTATTGGTCATCACCCCTATCCCCCTCTATTTTGTTCAGCCGCCACTGTATCTATATCTATCTAGATATACATATATCTACATGCCTGTCACTCAGGGAAAACAAAGAACATTTTTTACACTCACACAATGATGTTAAATTCCCACTTATAAATCATCTTCTTGTTATATTTAAGGCAACAAAACATTAAATGGCTGATTTTCTGCTTGTTTAATTCCTCTCAAATAATTGAAGAAACGTAAAAGTACAACGCTCTGCAAACCCAAATTAAATGTAGACGTTAATGTGGAGCAGCTGGTCATCTGTATACATCATGAGATGTAACATTAACTTTATACCCATAGCAAACCCATCTCCTATCTGAACACAAAAGTTATTTTATTCAGTCACTCATTAGGAAACCATTAGGAAACAGGATCTCACTGTCACTAAAAGGCGTTTTATTCTACTCCTCTTCTCTGCAAGAAAATTACCTAAAAGTCGCCAAATGACGTCAAGACAGGGGGTGCCGAATACAATACTCACGATGGAGTTGGGGGTGGTGTGTATGTGCGCCAGGGGTGGGCGGGATGCAAAGAGGTGAATGATGTAGGATAGGGGGGGCTTCCGCCTGTGGCAGCATCTGCTGCTTGAGAAAAATAGGCTGGGTGATTCTGCTTTCAGGTATCACCCAGCCCATATTTATGTTGAACGTCAATTAGCCCATTCTTGGCCCCAAAAGTCTCCAATAATATCTCTTCTTGTTTGAGTGAACATTAGATTACAACTCTTTGTGGTACAACTACTGGACGGGAGGGACTTAGCAGTCAGTATGCCTCACCGATTCTAAAATGCGGCTGGCTCCTATTGATAAGACGTGCATCAGATTTCAGGGGGGTCCGGTGCAACCTCGCCCCCCTTTTAGCTCTGCCAGTGTTTGTGAAACCACTTTTTGAGTTGTGAAACTTCAATAAAGGGCCATTGCAGCACTGATTTAGTATTTGCATCACACTAGAACTGGCCCAGCTCCACAATTACAAAACAGACACTTAAAAACCTGGACTAGATTATTCTTTTGTACTAGCTAAATAGAGCGGAATGAAAAGAAAAGGCAAAATTGGCAAATGACAAGTCATAGATAAAACTACAAAAAAATGCCATAATTGTAACATGTGAATTGTTCTATTTTCTTATCATTACATTCAACTTTGCACAGAACGAAGTATTTAATGAATATCCCGTTCACTCGGATGGGTTATTTATGTATTCCCTGTATATTTTTAGCTGTTGGTTCACAAATCAGAGAAAGGTTTTATTCCAAAATTAGTTTTGAATAGTCCAGGTTAAAAGTGTCCATGTTTTGTAGGTTTTTATGTAGAGAGGATTAAAAAGTGCTGATGGTTGCAAAAAATTTGGCATTTCCCGAATCAGAAACTAGGATCTGTGGCAAACTTCATCGTCGTGGTTTGATGCAATCCTGGATTGACTTGTTCTAGAGGTCCGGATGTTAAAAGTGAACGTTGAATTTAACCAACGAATTTAACTTGTTGAATTTGGGCATCTGAATTTTCTTCCTTTAAAATTTTATCTTTGATTTAGTTTTATTTATTTATTTTTTCCTTTAATTTTGGATTTTGATACTTGAAATTCAAAACACTGAATAAATAGTAGAAAAAAATGTATCTTGAAAAACTGAAGAGTTTATTTCAGATGTAAAAAATTCACATGTTAATTAATGCATTACAATTTCACACTTTGAAATTCAAAGGCTTATAAATTTAAAAAATCCGATGGAACAGATTTACTTAATAGTGTTTGCCATAAAAATAAAAAAAAAGGCAACTCAAAAATTTTTTTTTGTACATCATGCTGAATAAACTGGGGGCCAGTTTGTGAGACTTAAATGGCAAAAGATCTCCTTACACACTTAGGTGTTTTACATTAGCTGTTTTATTTAAGCTATTTCAGCACGGCTAGTTAAATCCCTCTACTTGAGGAAGGTTGTGCCTTGTTTTAATGATCAGTGTTGCAGCCTTATCAACAGTGAGTGGAAAATCTTTTTTTTATGCATTTATCGGCCTAAATTAAACAAATAGTGAGAGACTGGGAGATATCTGGCCACTTCCATTAACCAGTTCTGTTTTATTTTTCAAAATGTAGGTCATATGTTGAAGCTTATGGTTTGTTTACATAATAGTAATTCGACATTGCTCATATTAGTGTTACTCACGCTCAATGGATTAGGCTCAGGTTTTTAAAAAGAAGATTTGTGGATGATTTTGTCATACAGGCGAGGATGGGTTGAATCTGAGACTAATTTACTTATGCTCTTATATATTTGCTATAACTCTAGTGCTGTTGAAGAATTGAAATGTAAATTAGTAAATGATTTAAAACGTTAAGATCCAGATATTTACATCTGTTTGGTAATTGCTTGGTCCGGTCTGACCTACAGTTGACATAACCAGCATGCCAATGCCCCAGATGAGATACTTTTTTAATATTTAGCCAAAGAAAGCCAACCTGACATTTTTATTCACACCTTTTCTAGTATCTGTTCAGTTTTAGTTTTAATATCTGTCTTTTGTATGGGGGCAATAAAAGGTCACTGTGTGTTTACTGCATGACTCATTTGGCATCAGGTTGACCTTGTTTTGCTCCATTATTTACCAGGAAAAGGGACAAAAGGGGGAGGGAATGTGTACAGGAATGAGGAAAATACTAACAAAGCAGTAAAGTGAATTGTATCTTGTGTGTGATTGATGCTAAACACTGTAATTAACTTTGCATCCTGTACCCAAGCAGTGATGTGTTCAAAATATCAGTGGCAGAAAGGCAATGCCTGCTAAACTGCAGCTTAGACCCTGCGGATGACGCGAGACGCCCCCCTAATGGGCTTGACCTCTAACACAGGATGTAGTTCTTTTACCTTCCCTTTTTCCATGGGAGCTACCTTCCCTCCTTGTGCCATTTTACGAGTTTTTCCATATGTTTCATAATTTTCCCACACGTCAGGTCAAAAGTCAAAAGTCAAAGTTGCTTTATTGTCAAAACTGCAATATGTACAGGACATACAGAGGATTGAAATTGCGTTACTCTCTGACCCATGGTGCAACATTAAACATTAATTAGCAAAAAAATAAAAATCTCCTCGATTTCTTTATTGTTTCCGGTCACATCTGCATCTGTCTGATCGACAGGATGGTTGTCGCAAAAGACGTACTTAAAAAACCCTAAATGAATCACATTTTTAAATGAATAATTTTTTTAATGTGTTTACCATTTTAAATGTGAAACTAAGATATTAAAGATATTAGTAATAATGAAATTGCAATCATTGCCGTTACTACTGGCTACACTGGAGCTGTTTACATGGAAAATTCAAAAATCCAATGATGAGGTGTTACTGTGCTGTTTTGTGGTAATTAGTAAAATATTTGAATGGACATTTTCAATTCATGCAAATATTTCTGCAGTTCACTGAAAAACTGAATTGCGGGCCTCCACTTTCTCGCTGGTCTCTGGATTCACCTGGGGTTTGTTTTGCGTCACCTTTGACCACCAGGGCAAAAGGATTACACCGTTAAAGCTTATGTGGTTCACTATGTAACAATAATTGTATCTACAAAGAATAACGGATACATGTGCATTCAATCGTAAACAAATAATAAATGCAGAAATCAAAACATTATTTTCTTCAAATAGTTTTATTGCTCTTTTTGTAAATCACTGCAAATATATTGAATTTTCTTTAAGTCAAAACTGCTGCCTCCGATAAGAGCAGTCAGAGATTGGAAAATCACAAATAAATTTCTAAGCAGGACTCTTTATGTAGGATCAGGCCAGCAGGTCAAATGATGATAGGATAATCCTTCAGGGTGTTGAGGGGTTGCTTTGCATGTCTGTCCAATGAACACAATGTGTGTGAAGAGTTTTCCCTTGGATCCTGTCGTACCCCCGGAAAACTCACTCCAGTCTGCAGATGAAGAGTTCACGACCTGCCCTGCATCTACGGCCTGTCCTTGCCAGTGAGCCTTCAGACCACAGAGACAACATGGTACTTGACCTTTTAGTTAAGCTTTGGGTGTTCAAAGCAAAATCAGGCCAAGGGAACAAACTTCTGTAGTACAGTGAATACTATATGTTCAGACTGTGACCCATTTTCTGCTTGTGTCTTCATCAGCACTTCCTCCTCTTATGAATTTCAAATGACAATTCATGTGATGCATTGCCATAGATCCAACCATAATGAACTGGAAGCTGAGCTGCTTTCCGGTTGGTACATTTACATCTAATTCCCCCAATGTCTAGTGATCAGTGTCATGTTAAATTGGGACAACAGCAATTCCAGCTATTATCCACATTAGCATCCATTTAGTTTTCTCATTAAAATTTTCTCTGCGAGCGTATGTAATACATTCACTTAAAGAAATCCCTGAAAAATAGATGCGGCATCCCTCTATTTCAACTATTGCTGTAGGTTTACCCATTACCTTCTTTTCCACTCCTAGCGGACTATTACAAGCTTAACTCATTGCTTATTCTCTGATGAGAAACCTGTGTTAAAGAACAAAAGCAGTTCAAGGAATTTAAAACACGGATAAGACTGATGAACTGCCAAATAATTGGTCATTGTTTTGAGAAATTTATGTTTTGATCAAGAATTAAAACATGAGTGTTTATTGGAAAAAGGTAAGAATGTAAAAGTGTGATGTAAACTGATATCCATCCGACTGTATGCATTACTGCTTACATCAAAGTCTGACTGAAAGCATGGAACATTATGATCTTAGACGAACCTCTTACAGGAAATCGGATCCTCTTCCTCCAGGTTCCAGATTCGTTTAGCTGTAAGTGTGTCCGATTAAACTTAAACTCTCCTCAACTTTCCCGGTCTTGATGGATTTCAATATTTGACTTATGTTTGAGATAAATCTAAGTATAAGTTCTTTTATCTCAAAATCCTTGCTCCTCAGTTGCTCCTCAGCTTCAAGCTCACCTCATTTCCAACAGTCTAAATAAACTTTTCCAGCCCGGCTTCAGTTTTTCTTAAAGTCATAAGCGATTTCCTCCTTTCTTCAGACTCCGGCTATCTCAACATCCTCATTCTCCTCGACCTCACCGCTGCCTTCAACACTATTAGTCGCTCCAACCTCCTGTCCTACCTCTATACCTCCCTCAACATCATCAACTCCACTCTCTCCTGGTTTCAATCATACATCACTAGTGGTTATTTAAACCAAATCAACCGCTGCTTTTCCTCCATAGCCCGACTATCTCTAGGTGTTCCCCAAGCTGCGGTGCTTGGTCCTCTCCTCTTCATCCTCTGCATCCTCCCTGTTGGCAATATCATCGTCGTCATAGTGTCCATTTCCACTGTTACACCGATGACATACTGCTCTACATCTCCACCACCCAAAGATTCACTCCACCCTAAACCACTTGAGACATACAAACCAGTTGCAACACTTTTTTTTGTTTATTAAAAACCGACATAACCGAAGGAATCATTATCGGTCCAAAAAATACCAATGAAGCTACTCACTTCAATCTCAAGTTTTACAACACCAACGTCACTGTAGCCCCGTTCATCCATAGCCTTAAAATCCTGCTCGACCCGACACTCTCATTTCAACCACACATTAAACAAATCTGATAAACATTGCACAACTCCGTTCATCCCATTGGTCAACTTTCTCTGTTGCCAAAACCCTTATTCTTGCCTTTGTCACATCCAGACTGGATTAATGCAATAGCATTCTCTACGGTTCTTGTCCCAAAAACCATCAATAAACTGCAATTCATTCATATCTCTGGTACCTTTTCTCCTCACCCCCATCCTCACCCCCGTCATTGAACACATCTTATTCAAGATTCTATTGATCAAATTTAAAGACCCCTATAAACGACCCCCTCAATAAGTCTCGGACCTTCTCCACCACCACACTCTGACTCCAGCACGTCCCTCCACTCCTCCGATTCCAACCTCAAAGCCCTTTGCCTGTAGAACAAAGCTCTGAACCTGGGGAGACAGAGCTTTCTCCATCACTTCCCCAGCCAGTCATAACCTACGTCTTTTAATTCATTTGTATTGTTTTTTATATATATTTTCTGTGGAAAGTGTCTTTGAGAATCCAGAAAAGTGCTATAAAATGAAATGTGTTATTATTAATACTATGTAATTTTATTTTTGAAAACATTGTATCAGGACAGTTATCATTATTTGAGGATTTTTATTTTTTATATGTTATTTGTAGTAGGTTTACAGTGGACCTGGACCTTTTCACAGTTTGTCATTCACAAGTTAACCGATTATGGTTATTTTTCTGTTAAACAAAACTCTTAAACCATTTGTAGATATTTGTCTGGTGGCTTATTTTTTTTCCTTACAGCATATATGAATTTCTCAAAAGACAATATAGCAAACAAGCTGAAAGACATAATAAATTTGCAACGCTACTTGACAAGCTTTAGGTTTGTCCAATTAAGGAGCATCGGTCTTTTACTTTCATTTAGATGTTTGAACTATTAAAATAGGCTGTTATTATTATATTTAAACGAGATCTTAAGGATTCACCGATTTTCACATTTGGGTGTGATCTCTGACCCCTGTGAATAACTGATCTACTGTATTTCACATTCTAACTCTCACCACCTATACTATACCATACTATACTATACTATGCTAATACTATAAGATAAAATTAGCAGGAAAATATAAAATTTTCTTGATTTGCAAAAAAAAAAATGTTATAGCAATTATAATTTACTTACTGTGATATATGCATCCTTGACTCTTTTATTGTGAAGGTTTGCAAAAAGTTCACTCACACTGAAACAGAAAAACCTTTTTTGTTTTGTTTTTTGTTAATGCTTGCAGAGTTGATTCCAGCATTTAATTTTGTTGTATCTTTTAACAGAGACACTGACAGAAATGTAAGTTGTTCGTTAGCTTATCTGTGTTATTAAGGCATAAAAAAAGGAAGTCTAGTCTTAAGTTAGAGTATAAGCAGACGCTGTTTGTAATGCTTGACAAGCTGATAAGAAATAAACAGACAAACCTGACCTTTCTTTACTTTAGATAGCTAGTAGCACCTTTAAAAGAGCAGTAAGGTTCCCTAAAATAAAAACGCAACAAAACTTAGTGGACGACTCACTGTTTGCAAGGTTTTTAATTTTTCATTAAATTGGATGGGATTTTTCCGCTTGGCAGACAGATGTGCATCTTTCAAAAGATGCCAAACAGAAAAAAATTAAATTCAATGAAAGTATCAGTTTAAAAAAAAAAAAATCATATGTTAAAACTGATTCATATTGCAAACATTTGTATGGAAGATTTCAATTTTTACATTAAACGGGTGACATTATTTACCACTTCTCGCCATGCATAATTACACTTTTAAATACGCGAACAGGTTCTTTAATCCCTTTTTGTAAATGCAAGTTAGATTTACAGATCATGGAAACAGTAGAAATCAACAAAAAACTTGAAGGTGGTTTCAGGACCAGGAAATAATATCAAGCAAAAAGAATTAGCAGTTGCCTCTAATAGGGATTTATAAGTTCAAATAATGACTCATGTATGGGAGTTGAAAGCACAACCACATGTGATTTGGTCTATTTAGTTTAAACGGCAGAGATTAAAGATTAAATTTTGAAAAAATAAATAAATCAAGAAACAATGCTAAATTAATAACTATAATAAGATGTGAAAATGTTTCTGCATCAATTGTCCGTCTGAGGAGTTAGTGAATCCAGTGCATAGTGCATGGTGAACTCTTGCGTTAGAGAATTTAATAGTCTGGTCTCCAAATATAGCTTAAATGGTAACTATACAAAGATAAAGCTAATCACGGTATCCATTAAAACCGCTAACGTTTGTTTACACCTATGCTTGGTATCAGGTAAGTGCTTGGCTGGTCTGAACAGAAGTGCTGGGAAGCGAAAATGTGTTCGCTTTCACCTCTGTTGCCCCTCATGAAAAATTGATCTGGGCTTCAAAATAGGCTGAAAGGAAAAGAACTAAGCTAAGAAACGCTGTCTTAAACTGAGCTTTTTCTCAAGCCGCAGTGACGAGAGGAGTTAAAGCCAGTCAGTGCAAACTGCTCTGATATTTAATGCTTGTGAAAGTGAATCCTACCTTATTCTTCTAGACATTTATTCTTCCTATCGTGTTGTAAGTTCTGAACTAAATTCAGGTTTTGAAGACACCTGTATTTGTTTTTCACGTAAGAATATCCCCATGTTGCAACTTTTAAATCTTACCTGAGTGTTTTTGACAACCCTTCGTATGAGGAGGTTCTGATGTCTGTCCCACTTCAGTGACAGAGCAGGGATCTGTTCTTCTGAAACGAGCTTTGATGAGCAGCAAGGGTTCCCTGGGACAGTAGATGGCAGGAGTTATGTTCATCGAATGAGTTTGACGGTTGCCTCAGGTCCTTCCCGGGAAGCTGGGAGAAAGGGATAGCTGTGTAAAAGTATGTTCTGAAAACCATTAGGGGGGGCGTTGTGTTATCAGCTGAAAGAATTAGGGCAGACACATATAGGTGCACTCGGTGCAGCTAAGCATATCCGCATAAAAAGGAATGCCAGTTGTGAAATATTGATTCTCACTTTTCATAACTGCACGGGTCTGTGATGGAGATCAGTTGTGAAGGCTTTGTTCACTTTCCTTTGTGAAGTTCTCAAGTTTTCTTACTTAATAGCCTATGCACTCAAGAAGCTACACTTGTTCTGGTCTTTCATACTATAAATTACACATTGGGGAGAGACTATTGGACAATATAAAATAATATTGTCCTCAAATTAGAATTCTTTAATTAAAAAGGCATATTGTTCAAAATACTATAATTTTATTGATAATGTGGCGTTAAAAAAGTCATTATGGAACTCGTAAGCCGATATCAATTGGTTAATAAGCTAGACTACCCATTGTTTGGGAATAGCTTTCGACTCTACGTTGAGCTGGGCTACCCAAGGAACTCCACACGCTGACTGACGTCTGGTTCCTGGTTCCTCACTCCCAACTCCCCACGTCCCTCTAAAATACTGCACACACTGTTGGTGGGGAAGAGTTCTGTCATTTCGGCCACTCTTGCACATCCAAATGTTTTGTAACACCCAACACGTAGGAAGAGTTGTGCGTTAGTCAAACAGAAAGAAACGGCAAAGTAAAGTCTTCGTAGAACCAATTGAATAATGAAAATGTAGCTGTAATGCTTGTCTAATTTTAAAAATTTACCTTCGTGTTTTAGTCAACAGGCTGTTGCTTGTAAAGGAGGGCTACAGGATAACAGGACACATTTGAAAACTGGGTTAAATGAAATTTATATACTCCCGTATTTCCTTTGCCATAACAGTCCTACTGGCATGGCTGGATGAAAGATTACTCATGTGTTAGAGTGGCCCAGTCAAAGTCCAGATGCAAATTAGATCGAGAATATATGATTACACACGGGAAGGATCGTTTACGGTTGTTCCACTTTCATTGAGGCTAAAGTTGAGCTATTTTGTAAAAAAACAGTATCTGAAGAATTATTTGGAGAAATAAAAACGGCTTTTCTTAACATTTTTGAAGACATTCTAAATGGTTGAGATCTTTTTCCTCTCTTTATATTATGAATCAATTAGTGGCTCCTGTTTGACTATTTTAGCTTCCCTGTTTTCACAGGCTTACCATCCTATATTGCATTGTCTATTAGAATCATTTATTGCGGTCCTTTGTTGGGGGTTCTTAGTGAAAGGAGTGTTTCTGTTTATGAGCTTAGTGTTTAATCCATGTCTCTGTGCGTGTGTGTGTGCGCATGTCAGTGGGTTTACCAACTGTCAGCGCGAGGTTAGGATTACAATTCCCCAGTTTAAAATAGGTCTGGTGTGTATATATGTAGCATAAATAATTAAAGAGAACCTAAATCAAGCGTTGTCTATAAGAAGAAACGAATCACAGATCGTCTGTCTTGTGAAATTTATCAGATGTTTAATCAATTGTACATTTTAGGTGGAGTTCTAAAAATGTGATGGGTTACATTACGAGCAGGATATTCGTGTTTATTATCATTAACATATATTTAACCAGAAAACTCACAGCTGATTGGATCTTAAGTTCTTGGATCTATAAGTGGACCAGGTCTGCATAGCTGCCTTGTTTGACACTCATACCACAAGTCAAGGATCTGTTTTAGTAAACACTTCGCAGCTTTTTCTGTCGGTATCTTCCGGTAGGAAATAAAAGCCTAGACAATGTTGGGGGAGACGTGCAAACATGTCGACGCCAGCTAGAGTAATGACTCTTAACTGCAGCTTTGGCTCACATCTAATCCTCTTTGAGCCCCTGTGTTTATGTTTGCATGCAATAGAAATGTATGCTGTGTTTAACGCCTGGTGTTTCGCTTTATGCACAGTGCTGCGAGCACTTTGATCCCTTTTTAGCCATTTCTTTAACAAGCACAGTAACTGTTATTATCTTCGTTCACTAGTTTGCACATGTTACTAGGTTTAGCCATGAAATGTCAACTCTTTGTCTTGTTTTAATGGAAGCTCGTTACCGGGAGAAGTGTTGTTCCAACAACAAAGGAGTAGATGTTGGGAGTTTGCTTTTATATTTATTTTTATAGTAAATATTTCAGTATATTTTAGGGTGTTTTCGTGTTTCAAAGGTTTTCCAAAGAGACAGTTACATGAACAGACGTCCAAAACATTCCTATTGTGGCTCTATGTCCTCATTATTAGAGTGTATTCTGACCCTAACTCACAGTTAAACTACATCTTGATCCTCGCTACTTCAGAGGCCCACGTGCTGGACTTGTGTTTTTAATAAACTGTGTCATAAACATCCTGTGGTGGTTCTGCCAAGTGGCTTAGTGAAACGTTAAATGAGATATATTATGGTGGAATAGATCCATTCTGCTTGGCACTCAAGTAGGCCAAACATGGCAGCTTGAGTAAATCCCTATTCTGCCCTGCCAACAGCGTGATATAATACGGCTCATGTCTCTACACAGAGGACATTCTTTACGGTAAATGGAGAAACTTGATGAAGGAGCCATAATTTAGGGTTTATTCAGGTTTTGGAGGCTCTTTGACAGACATTGAATGGCGCCAAGAAGATGCAGAGATGTTTGATTTAACTGCTTTTGTGTTTATCACTCCTCCATACCATTTACCTGAATAACACCCGTCATTATAGCTGATGATTTTTCTGTATTTTAACGATATGAAACCAGTTAAAGATCCCCTTATTGCTGCGCTTATTTCAGCATGTGCAAAGCTTTTTCTCTCTTATTGGTTTTCATATAAAGCCGGGACTAATCTACTGAAATAGAAAACAAATTGACAGAACTGTTATGTAACACCTCAGGCGGTCGGTCAAGCCCATGTGCTTTTTCACAATGACTCCCTGCCCACTTATTTATTGATAAAGGTTTTAACAGGCACATCAGCCTCTTAAGCTATCAATAGAGTGGTAAATGGTGAGCAGACCTAGTCCTTGTTTCTTTTGGCTTTTTCTCATGTGATTCGTGTTCATTTTGCCATTACAAATATTACGTTTTATCCTAATACAGTGTTTTTCTCTCCTATTACGTTTTAAGAATACATTTAAAACTCATTAAGATGAGAGGAGACAAAACCTTCAAGGAACAAATACTCTGTGTAGAATAATCAAACCCAAGCACATATTTATCACCTGCTGTCAAACTGATGAGCATGTTGGGGTCAAAGCTTAGGGCAACCTTTCACTTTGACACATGGGCTGAAGTTTGGGGGGATTCAAACCATTTCGTAGATGGATATGGGGTTTCATTTCCGCCAAACGTCCCCTACGAGCGTGGATCACTCTCCAGGCGCGCATTGGAGGTCCCACGTGCGCACAATTCATTGACCACGCTAGTGTATCAACCTGTGCGCTTGTGGATCTACTCCTGCGCTTGTGGATCTACTCCTGCGCTTGTGGATCTACTCCTGCGCTTGTGGATCTACTCCTGCCCGCTCATGTGAAGCTTTCGCTGCTGGCCCCACCCCCCTCCTCGTCCTTTGCCGGTAGAAAAACAAACAAACATGGACAAAGTAACCTGCATACGATTGGCCACTTTTCTGTTATTCCCGCCCCCTGACCCCTGTTGGCACTGCTTCGCGCTTCCACAGGTAACATGTGCGGATCCTACTCGGCCAGTCGGAGTTCGGTGAGTGAACCTTTTATGAATTAAGCAAACCAGCATGTTTTATTGTTGCAGTGGGATTATACATGCATATATTCACAATAATACTTAGTCTGGTAAAAGTTGAATGAATATTTCAACAGGTTAGATGGCTTCGGTAGCTGAAACTGTGTGCTAACGTGTATGGTGCTAACGTTTAGCTGCCCTCCGCCAAGGGAAGGAGCTGGGGATTTAAGGGCTGTAACCAGCCTAAAATCCAGTTGATACTGGGAGACAGTCACGCAAATCATTTATAGCACAATCAACGGAATGACACTTTCGTGTATCTTAGATTAAAATATCAACTTGGTTTTTTACACGCTAGTAGCATGTAGAAACCAAGTTAGGGTTAGCGTTAACATGTAAGGTTAGCATATAAGGTAAGGTAGCATTATGCTTTGATTGGAGAATGCATAATAAGTGTTTGTTTATTTTTTTATATTACAGCCTACTAGTAAATTCATTTAAGCCGACCAAAAGTTGTGGATAATAAACTATCATCTTGTATGCTTGCAGCCCTAAGATCTACCACTGTATCTTTGTGTCTTTGTTTAAAGGTGACTTAAGCTTAGCCTTATTCCCATCAGTAAACTAGATATTTTCAAAGTTACAGTTGCTTCCCCCATGTCTTTTGCCACTTGTAAATAGCATCAGAACAGGGTCGTGTTGAACTGGTTAATCCTAGAAATAGAACAATTACACTACATTTAGCTGCACTCATTAATATTACAAGTTGCTGACACAAGCTTTCAAGATAACATAAGAAGTTACAGATAGTCTTAAATTATAAACTTGTTGGTTTCCCCCAATTATTAAATGTCAAGGAGACCGTAGCTAACTTCGCTGGTAGATTGAAATTCTAATGTGACTTCTATCTTCTTTCTACCTCGTCTTCTCTTTAGACCAGTTTTGTACAAAAAATAAAAAAAAACAGTTGACAATTGCATCGGCAGAGACTCAAGATGTCCAGGTAATTACAGTTATATTCAATGAATAAGACTATATTTGAAAAGTTTATTTCACTAACTCAATTCACTAAGTGAAATAATTGTATAGATTAATAAGATGATGTTTAGCCTTTAATTCTGTTGTGAATTTTTGCTTACAGCTGATTAATACACAACATTTAATACAGAATATTGTGGGCTTAAAATGCTAACAGTTTGATCTAAAACCCTTTTTACAGGGCATTGTACGACACGAGCTCAAATCCAGGCTCATTTTGAAATTGGAGACAGCCCTTGCAAGAACGCCTCTGGACACCGATTTTTTGGGAATCGGAAAGTCGTCAGGAGCTGTACCTCTGGGAGGGACTTTATAGACTTGTAGATGTCCCACCTGAAATCAGGCAGGCCTTACAAGATTATACGGGAGCCGTTATTGAACATAATGAACAAGTTCAAGAAGCAGCAAGTAGCAGCACTGTGGACACTGTCGCTGGAGAAATGGGTCGTCCGAGATATAATATAGAGGAGGAACGACTAACAGAACTTCTTGATATAAACTTGTCTGTTTACTGCATCTCAAAATTACTTGGTGTTTCAGCAAGAACCACTGAAAGAAGGATGAATGAGTTTGGTTTGTCCATCAGAAAGAGGTACAGCCAGATTTTGGATGACGAACTTGATGAGGCAATCCAACGAATAAAGACCGTAACAACCACCCTCTCCGTACAGAGAGGAACAGAACTCCAGAACGGATGTGCTACTTAGGAATGATGTCAAACCTAGTAAACCAGCCAGAAAGTCTTTAGGTGAAACTCCTCAATTATGTAATGGTGTAAATTAGGGATGTTCATTATTGGCTTTTTTGTTTCTTTTCTTTTTTTAACCGATATCTGATTTTGTGCAACTCTTAATTTCAGATATCAAACAATACAGTACAGATCTCTGGGGACAACTGAGGTATCTCTCATACCTCGAGAGATACAATTATATTCTGCTCCGAGAGCAAAGATCCCAAAATATCCTTACCTCATTCAGAGGAGTTCATTTTGTAATTACATAATTACAAGTTGTAATTATGGTGATGCAAGTAAATAGCGAGTTATATGCCACCGATGGAATATTTCCTTGTCACTGTAATGAGACAGAGCCTTGAGAATAAAGTCAGCATCCATCTATAAAAGAAGTTTAAAAATATATGTCAATAAAATCAAATCATTTGGACTGCAGCTATCAGAGGTCAATAGAATGTATACATACCTGTTTAAGGTCCCCTGGAACAAAGAGTTGCCAAAGCACCTGGTGGTGCTGTGGCAGCAGTTCATCCAAACCATAGATGGCCAGTCCTTCTCTAGGTTGACTTAGCATCTGAGTGCAATCTGATGGCACTAGTAAAAAGAATGAAAAAGCTGTGATTATCTTATTTTTTTGAAGTTGCAATACTTTGTTTAATACTACATTAACATACTCAATGATGGCCTTTTTGTGATTGCTGTGACCAGTGTAGCCACACAATACAATGGCATCAGAAAGGTCTCTCAGTGCGTCTTCTTCAGCATGGTCCACCTTAAAAACATAACTGTTGGTAACAACAAAGAAAGAAAGAGGGGGAAAAAAGATTCGGTTTAATTTACCTCTTGAATCGGGTTCAGGGTTTCTGTATCAGTCACCTCTGGCACATCTTCATTCGTTATTTGTCCATGACACATGAAATGGTAGGACCAAGTAGAAAAGAAATTTGGTGCTGGTCCTCCTTGAACCAAGCTGGTGGCAATGATCTCCCCACAGATCCTGAAGAACAGGAAAAAAAAAGTTACACTGTAAAATTGCTGGGTGGCATCATAATACACATAATACACCTATCTGTTTTCCTGGTAGTAAGAGATACCATATATGGGGTTTTTGCCTTTATACGCATCTCCTTCAAATAAATTAAACTCAAGGCCTTGCATCATTTCTATGGAAAAACTGTTTGACATTTTCAAATGTATTCTAAGTAGGTAAGTTGACATTAGCATGGAAAACATAGGAACTCTGCGTAGTGCTCCATCATCAATGCCTTGTTCTCCAATAAAGGAAACACGCCGTCTGTTTTGGGGGAAGGCCTGTTTCTGTCTGGCCCACTGTTTCAGACCTCTCTGGTAGACGTCGTCACATTAATGTTAAATACTTTAGTGTTGTTGACTCTGTCTTGTAGGAACTTCAGGATGTCTGATAAGCTAATGACAACAAAATCATGTTTAAAATGTAAAAAAAAAGTTTTAAACCTAGATATTAATGCTAAATATGCACAACTACATACCTGCTTAAGTGCTTGGCAGAGTCATCCACACCCATTACGGTGCTGTTAAGATGTGAAAGCAAAAATGATGATTAAATACTCATAACATATTGTCAACAATGTGCCTGAGTAAAAACATGTACCTGTTTATTTCCTTTTCACCACAAAAGCTGGCCGTACATGATGGATAGACTCTTGAGTGAATTTTTTTATCACACAATGGACAAGAAACCCATTAAAGACATTTTCTGAAATCAGTCACGAAGAATCAGCCTTAAGAACACAATAATGATTAACATGAAAGTTACTTCAACTGTTTTGTATATTGCTCATGTGCATGTTTTAGGTAGGATTCAACCCTTTGGATAATCTGCAACTCTACCATGTTCTTACATTTTCGTCAGACCCCGCTGGAGACCTGGGTCCCTGTTGGAAAAATGACACCATGCATGTGCACATGAGAAAAAAAATGCTAATCACAGTGATGCCATTTACTTACAATGACAGCAGAGCCCTCAGTATTAATGGACACCTATATAGTCACAGATATGATTAATAATAGAAATAAGATATTGGTGATACAATGACTCAAGACTTGACTTCAATTCTTACACTTGTATCACCTTCCAAATCAATAACTTCGTGGTCAGTCTATACAAAAAATAAGAAAATTGCAGTGTACACATTTCTATTGAAATTTTTTTTATTTATTGTTTACATCTTATACCTCATTAATATCTGGTGTAGTGGAACACGCCTGTACATGAACAGAGAGAAGTTGGAGTGGGATGTGTTCCAGACAGGAAGAACATCGCGCTCTAGGCATTGCCTGGAACTCTTTTGCCGTAAAAGGGAGAGGTGGCTGTGTCCAGCACCTGTTGTATAGGCTTTATCAAAAGACAACCACCGCTTCCCCAGGTCTTTACAAGACTGCCACCTGTGTACCCCTCCTCTTCTGGGGTGACCAGATTGAGCTTTCTTTGACCCGATCCTACTGTCATTCAAAATGCATAAAATCATTAACAACTCACATATATGTTAATGAGAATTATTCAATAATATTTTTTCTCGTTTTACCCATAGCTTTATAGATGAACCATCCTCCTTCCAAGTTCTTCATCTTTGGATATGTCTCACAAAGAATGTCTGACATCTGTAGACAATATTATAAATAAAAGATTGCTAAATGTAAATAGTTTAGCAAATATCTGTGATATATATGCGTAAAGGGCATTCAGAAACAGATTTACGCATATAATAAAAAGCCAAGAGAAAAAACATGTATTTGTATACCAATAAATAAATAAAAAACATAAAATAAAAAATACTTTGTTAAATAAAAAAAAATATGCAGCAAATTCTGGAGGGTGCAGTACTGCAATGGAAAAGGGGCAGCCAAGAATAGATACATGTTCGCATGTATGCATTTTCAGAGTAACCAATTTAATGTCACTTTAGATCAAGCAGACATATTTGGATATAGACTATATATTGCCATAAGTATTGGGACACACCACCAAATTAATTAATTCTTATTTTCACATCTAATAATATAAACCCCCTGAACACTGTGGATGATATTAATAAAATGGTTGAGTAAAGATGTTAATTTGGGAGCGCATCAATAAACAGGACCCCATAGAGTTAGAATAGGATGAAACCAAAGTTCATGTACATGTGCAAGTACTCCTACAAATACCCTTGTAAATAAGGTGAACATGTTCAAAGTAAAGTTTTAGTAATGATGATGACAATACCTCTTTGTGATTTACATCCCCCGGGATTTGAATGGTCTTCTTTCCTAACCCAGCTTGTAGAAAGGTTAACTCCTCAGAAACCTTTAGAGTTTTCTCTGTTGGTTTATATAATAGGAAAAAGGTGACTGCTGATCTCTTTGTGCCTGCCCTCTTCACCCCCTTTCCCTTTTTGTCTTTAAAAAGACCTGGACAACATCTATTAGAAGAAATGAATAAATAAAGAAAAGATTATTAGAGTTTATTTAACAGATTCACAAACATTCTCAACTTTGCAATTTGTAAAAATAGCAAAATACTAAACATGTCCAAACCTGGCCATGTTCTGCTGAATAGGGGTGGAACATGAAGGTGTCTCTCTATGTCCCTGTTGACTGGCTCCCTGTCATCTGTCCCCTAAATGCCTTGCAGGGCTCTGTCCCTGAGCTTGATTTTGAAATACATTACATGCAATTAATAGCAGCAGGACCATCTAGCCAATCATGTTATTGTGCAGTGGTGCAGATTGCACCAATTATTTTACTGTATGAAGTCTATAACATTATGTACTGTACGAAATGTTACATACCGGCTGGGTCACTTGCTGATCTCAGCATATTAATAAATTTGTTGCCATGCTCCGCAACCGTTCCTGAAACAAAAATACACAATTACACCAACGTTTCGAGACATTACCTGAGTTTCAAGTAAATGTAGCTTAATAACCTCTTTTGAATCTGTCAATTTTACATAATCTACAATGAACAAACACAGATTAAAATAATTACATAAAACTTCAACATTAAAATAGTATACAAGCTTGCTATACAAGAATGTCATGGGAATTGTGTATTAACAAGTTTTTAATCATATACTGGAAGCTGTTATCTCGTGGTCACTGAATTGTGCGCGTGTGGAGAGTGATCCGCGCTCCTAGAGGACTTTTGGGCGGAAATGAAACTTCATAGATGGATCAACGATCATAGGCTGCAAAAATAAACTGGGGTGGGTTATAATTTATTGCTTAGTAGAATTTGTTGTCTATTTGGATCCATAATTCTGTGAGCAGTGGAGAATATTGGAGTTGAATCAATGTGGTTTATCAGAAATCATGTACGGCCGTGTGTCACACAATGATTGACATGTTCGCTCTGCTAAGCGCCACGGAGGGATCCTGTGAAGAACGAGGGGTCCATTCATGTTCACTCTGCTGTTTATGTCCTAATGACCGGGTCACAAGGAGCATCACTTGAAGCCCGCAGCATCTCGTAGCACATTATGGAAGCTGCTTTGCAGCTAACATTGTCTCTGCATTACTGATGCCTACACAAGAAGATAGAAATGTCCTTTAATAGTTTAGATTTTTTGCTAACAATTTCATTTGAGATTAAAAAGAAATTGGAAATGTTATTAATATGATGCTAAAATCAATGCTGTTGAAGCAGGTTGAACCCCTGGTGGCCTCTGCCTGACCTGTTACTAATGATAAAAAGCTCCCTGGGGGATTTTAAAAGCACCGTGGGAGTATATTTGGGACCATAACGCCATTTAGGTCAGTAGGACTATAAATGATCATCGTGTCAACATTAAAAACGTACGATTGATCATTTTGATTTCATTTACCTCTAATACTGTTGTTCAGCCACAGTTCATTAACCCCATCAGGCTTCGTGGTCGGAGTCTGCAGCCGTAGACGCCACACCATACGGCGCATCATTAGCTAATGCGTCTGTCACTGACCCCTCATCCTCCCAGACGTGACAGCTGCGCGAGACACGCGAGGTCCTGTGGTTCACCTTTGCTACAGCAGGTCACGGCGGATGGCACGTCTGTTGGTGTGTGTTTGGCTCTCACTGCGATTCCATATGGCACAATGAGGCCAGCGCACTGAACCTGGGACCTTAGCTGGGGTGAATCACAAACAAGCGCGCTGGTCCCGGCAGCCATGAATCTAATGAATGTTAAGTCCATAGATTTGGGGACGGAAACGCGTTGAGGTCTTGGATTTTACCACTTGTTGAGTTTTACAAATGCAGACGGTTTACATCTTGGAAGAAAAGAAAAAAAGTTTTCTAAATGTCATAAATATTATGTCAGAGTAATGACTCGTGCCAACAAGATTTGTTGGCATTTAGATTAGAAGTTCAGTCAGGGGTGTGGGTGGTGGCATGGTTTGGAGGTAAACAAATTGTCCTCCACAAGACAGCAAAATGTCACTTTAGTTTTAGTCGCCCTCATGTCAGCAGTACCAGAGAAGCTGGTATTTGGAGCAATGTTAACGTTTGGTTATATTATTTAAACATGGTTTAATCGAAAAACTAAAATATAATAAATCAGCCTACAGTGTGATTTTTGTAGCTTTTCTGTGAAATAAAGAAGGTGCATTCTTCATTATTTGATATAATTTATAATTAATGCAAATTAACTATTTAAAGACTAAAGTTAAAGACATTTAGTTCAATTAACTTTATTGGTATGGTGGCAGTTGACAAAACGTAGACCAACCAACCCAGTTTACATGCAGAGATGGGCCTTTTACCCAATTATTCATTTAATAATACTTATTATACCTAGATTGAAGTTAAATGTTACCTCTTTTTTTTTTAAGTAAAAAAAAAGTGTTGTAAATGCATGAAGATCCATCCCAACCCAGTTCGCCAAACCGCCCTACGACTTTTAAAAGACGCTACAGACGGACGTAAAAAAGCAGATGCATCAGGTTTAAAATCCCCAATAATCTTTCATCTATTCTTATTAATTATTTCCTACACATATTATGGCCACATTTTTGGTTACAAGCACATTTTGTAAATTCTTAAAGGCCATATCACATAATTAGCTATTGTTAAGCCTTTTACAGAAGGAAAGAGTTATAATAATATAATATTTAATGGGAAACCACTGCTCAGTTTACAGGTGTTTATTTTTGATATTGTTGTAAAATGTATTTTCCAAGAATAGTAGTAACTTTTTTCTCTATAAACGTAGATTTAATTTAGCATTTTTGATTTTATGAGGGTCAGAATCTGGTCAGTTGGTGAAAAAAACGGAGCTTCCTCCCCCGCACGATGCTTCGTACTGTCAGCTTACACCTGCTTTAACAAACAACAAGCCGAGGTATCTTTGTGTGACCTACTCATGGATAATAGAGGAAATATCATCGAGCAGCAGGAGGAGGCTCTGTTATTTGGTTTCAGTCAGAGGTCATAATCTGTCACATTTCATCAGGGTCAGAGGGTTGAACAGGGATCAGATCAGGGTCAGTAGAAACAAATTGTCTTTAGAAAAAAAATAAAATGAAGTTTTATGCTCAATACAATCATTTATAACAAAGTTTATCGTAATCAAAAATAGACTTGAAACTCATACCTGCCTATTTTATTTTATCTATTTGTTTTAGTTATACAAGAATCAAGAATCAGTTGATTTATATAGCGCCAATTTACAACAGGTGTCGTCTCAAGGCACTTCACATAAAATCAATTAAAATCAAGGATACATTCTAACAAATCAATTTGAAAAAGTTTCCAATCTAAGGAACCCCAGCAGATTGCATCGAGTCATTGACTTGCAGTATTCGCTCCTCTGGAATCAGCAGGCAGAAATAATGGCTTGTGTTGTCGTTGACTTTACAGCAATCCCTCATACTGACCATGCATGTGGCGACTGGAGAGGAAAAACTCCCCTTTAACAGGAAGAAACCTCTAGCAGAACCAGGCTCACTACAAGCACCCATCTGCCACGACCGACTGGGGGTTTGAAAAGCGAAATTAGAAGCACAGGATACTGAAATAATAGAGTTTATAGCAGCAGTTGTAGAGCGTCACTGGAAGCATCTCAGCCCATGTAATACTTGATTTATATATAATTTCTAAACCAATATAAGTTTTTTAAGCCTTCCTTTTGTCTCAGTTTTGATCCGAGATGCTAAGGAGAAACTAAAAAAAAAAAACATTTGGGTGTTGCTGTTTGAATTGCCAGTTTTGACACCATGCGTTTAAGCTCGGTGTACAGCCCGAGGCCTCGCAGCTCCCCTGCTACGCCGCGCGCGACTCATCAAATGCCTTGAATGACCTGACTTAACACTGATCCCTAAGAAAAGTCTTATTCGTACGAGTGCTCCCCTGGAGCCGAGGCGACGTCGCCTCGTGGCTCAAGTCCACGCCGCTGAATATTTACCATGCTCTCCTGCTTGGTTTTAACGTGCTGACGTGTCTGTGAGGAGATTACTGAGCCGAAAGGGGATGCTTGGTTTTCTGGTTATGACTGATTGTTCTAGTTTCAGATACACAGCTTGATTCACTTCATGAAAACTCAGTGCTGTAGACTAACCAGGCGAGTGCTCATAGCTGCTGACATTTAACTTTCAGCTCTTCAACGTTGCTTTCTGGAGCCACCCTTGCAGAAACATCGATTGAATATCCAAAGACGTTTTGCCCACAGGCAGACCCGTACAGGTTCAACCATGGATGTCGACGATGAAGTGAGGGAAAGCTCTATTATTTTATCTTCAAGTAAGTTCATTTTGATATGGGGAAGTTTATATACATGCAAAACAAAGTTGGCATTTTGTCTTTTGGGCCTTTGTGTCCACATTTGTGGGTTTGACTACTTTTTTTGGTGGGAAAAAAAAAACACGTATTAATATTATTAAAAATAATCTTGTCAAGCTTTTAATTTCAGTACTTCATTTAGTGAGGGGGTGCTATGTTGACAGAGTATTTATTTTTAACAAAATTACCAATGTTACGGTTGCGGTTAAACCCAAATTAAATTTTTTTTATTCATATAGACTTTTTTCAGATCAGTTAGTTACCAGGAGCTTCCTGGTACTACGTGATCTGTCTTTCTGGGGCTCAGTGATACAGGGGCCCGTTTCTTTTGGCTATAGGCTACAAAACTGGATGAGGATTTCTATATATCTCGCTATGGACAGTGAATTGGAAGGTTACCAACGATTGGCATCTTAACACAGCTTAACAACCCCTGGGAGAAGATCTATATGCAAATGTGTTGTCAGAGAAAAAGTTTTTAAAAAGCTCAAATTTTCCTGCCACTGTGTTCTACTGCAACTTTTGATTAAAATATTTGACAGAACCCGCAGAGATTGAGGTTTTATGTGACAACAAGGGACTTCAATTGAGTGGTTGGCGTTAAACAATGGATAGATGCAGATAGACATTGGAGCCAATGGCGTCATCTCTTTAAAATACCATTACAAGATGCTAAAGGATTCATTTTCATTTTTCCTTGTTACAACCAAAGCATCTGCAGAAGCTGCATATTCTGCGTCTTTTCTGATATGCTAATCAAGGATATGATGAAGTGTATCCATTATTCAGGCGGTCGTCTCAGATCACTGTTACTTATTAATCTCATAATGGACTCCTTGATGATCAATAAAGTTTTTACTGTGGAAAACCCATCAGCACACATTAGGGCAAGAGCTCTATAAAATGACACATCTATCATTTCTTCTCTTATACTGGATATTACCACACAAGGGGTTATAAAAGTTTTAGAAATTGCATTCTTCTTCTGAACTATCAGCATATTTTTTTACTGTTTAAAAAGTTTCTAAAACCTTCTGAGACCTTTATTTTTAAAATGAAAAACGTCAGAAAGAAAATATTCAGCTGTTTATGGTAGGGTCAAAATACCAGACCAGGGGTTTTGTTGCTTTTATGTTTATCCTTCCACGGCTGTACAGAAGAAAATACCCCCTCTGGTTTCAATCAAGTCTGTATTCAACCAAGCAGCAGGAGCAATCTGGTTTGGTTTGCATATTTCTGTTCAGTACGACAATAAAGATCTCAGACAGTAAAGTGTATTTGCCATTGTGCATATAGCTGATCTTAAGCATGACTCCTCCCGTCTCCCTTTTTGCCCTTTTGAGAGCAGACGGTGCCTCTTCACTTGTACTCTTTTCCGTGTGATCGCACCTGAAGGACCGCAGTAGATCTGTGCTGACATTTAACTTCCAGGGATGAACTTTGTTTGTTTTTCTTTCCAAAAATATCTGCCTCGTGTCCATCATGCTTTCATTTCCCCCCCTCATCTCCCTGTTTGTCTGAAAAGGTTTTATTTGAGATCTGGCAGTTGAGGCCGACGTGAATACCCTCCTCTCTGGAGCTCTGTGCAGGTTTCCGGCTTAAATCGTCAGAGGTCAGGCTTTCAAAATGCTCTCTAAAGCTGCTGAAACGGTGCTAAAATAATAAGTCTAATGTTACAAGCATGACCGACATGAAGCATACACTCCAAACCTTAACTAATATATTTATCCTAAGACAATCACAGATATAATATGACCAAAATAAAAAACTGATAGTTTCATAAACAATGTGTCCTTCTAGCCATGTTCTAGCCAGAACATCGCAGTCTCCATTAAGTGCTCATTTAACTGGAGTTGCCCTGATCGGATATCAGCAAAAAACAAAATGATGTCTGTCGCAGCATTTCTGCGGCCCCATTTCTATTTAGAGCCTACAGCATCACTATAACAGCGTCCGCTAACAAGAAGTAGCAAAAAACTATTGTTCTCTTTGAGTTGTATCACATAATGAAGTCCTTTCGAAGATTTGACGCTAAAAAAATGAATAAAATCTGCTGAAACGGATGTAAAATACATGCCGATATTGTATCGGATCAATATCTGTATCGGGCAATAAATACTGCAGACGGATATATCGGTATCGTATCAGACAGAAGTGAAGAAGTTGTGTTGGGCACACCCCACATGTATAACTCTATGAATACGTAAAGCTGCTCCTCCCTCTTCAGTGTTTGTTCAAAGCAAAATCAGCTGTTTTAAATAGAAGAAAAAAATCTTGGCCGCTTTCACGTTGAGTGACTTCAGATCCGGCTCCCTGTGTGACTGTCGCTGACTGTTCAGCTGATTATAATCAGCCACAGGCAGCGCAGTTTGGAGGTAAACATCTGAACAACATCTGCGGTAATCTCCCCCAGCCTATGAGCTAATGGAGCCCCAGTGGACCGAGTGTGTTGTGCACTCAGCCTCACTGGCAAATATTTAATCTGCCCTCATTTGTCAGACCCTTTTTCCAGGCTTTGTATATTAAAGTACTAGAACGGCCGCTAAGAAAGACGTCAAAGCTGATTTTGCTTTCTTGTCTGATGAGTCCGAAACAAAATCTGGATGCTGGATGATAACATAAAAAGCTCTGTGCAACATGCAGCCTTTAAGTAGAACACCACGCACCTCAACATCCACACACAAGAGGTTTATCCCTTCTTAGTAATCTAAACAATAATTTCCAAACAATTTAACCACGTTTCTGTGGTGAGAGCGTTTATTCACCATTGGAAAACATCTACGAAAACCACAGACCCTCACTGGAACGGACCCACTTCACCCCCCCCCCCATGCCAGAGCTCACTGTTCTTATGGGAATGGGAGAAAAATCAAGAGCTCAATCCAAACTCTACTGGCCTAAAATAGCGTAGTAAAGGCTCATGACAGAAAATGTTTGAAAATTGACTCAATATGTTTGGCATCTTTGACATGGTTGCCAAGGGAGTACCTTCTGAAACATAAGGTTGAAGAGCAACGTCATCTAAGTCCTTTTGTCTGTCAAAGCAATCTAGAAACGACTGTGAGGCGAACTGTCTTCTAATAATGGCAGTAAATACCAACTTTAGGTTATTCCTCCTAAAGGCCATTGCATAAGCGATTGAATCCTGGGATGCATATCAGCTTCCAAGCAGTTTATATTTTTGTGGCCTTAGTCTTTCATGAACAATTACTTGGAGCTTGTTGTGTTTGTAGCAACGTTTGGGGTAAGATTTCAACTTTAACACTACACATTGACACGACTCTGACTAACTGTGTCGCTTTAAAGTCTCTCGGCTCCATATTAGCAGAAACCAAACCAGTGTAGTTCTATTTTAAACCTCAAAAATGGTTTCCCACTAGAACATGGTTATGTTTGGGCTTTTGCTGTGCGTGAAAAGCGACACGTGCGCTCTGGGGACGACTGATGCTTCATATCAACTCCGTTGTCTGAACACGGCGAACACGAGAAAGAGGATGTAGGTGTCGTGGTGATAGCCGGCACAAGGGGAAACCCTAGAGCAATGCAGAATGAGCACTTATGTGAGAAATGGCGGGAGGCTGCACGACAGGTATTGTACGCGCTCGGCCTGCAGGACGGACAGCGAAAATACAAATGACCAGTGACCTTCCTGTGGCTTTTCATCTGGGAAGTGTTCAAATAATTTATGTATATTTCAAACTTTTTCTGGAGTACATAAAACAAAGCTGGTGGTTTTAAAGCATTGTTCACAGAACTTGCTGCTTTTTTACTTGTTTGTGGTAAACTGTCAGTTCACTTTCATGCTATCTACGTTCTCATGTTCAGCTCATATCATCCCTCACAGCTACATTAATAGCTAAAACCTAAAATGCAGAGTAATACATTTTCTAAATGTACTAAATCTCTCAAAGTATTTGCTATTGCGCTTTGCTTCGATGTCTCTGCATTTGTAGATGAATATGAAAAGTTCACCAACCTCTGTTGTGAGGTTCTGGTTTTAGCATTTTACAAGTCAATTTTAAAAAATTCTGAATGAGATTTCTACTCTATAATGCAACAATTGTTATTGTGACCAAAATGATTCTTAATTTCATTACTTAAATCAATTACTTTGTTTGCACATGTTGTAGAGATCCAAAGATGTTTCCAGTGTTTTTAATAGGACTTGTTTCTTCTTCTATTGTCTAAAGTTTAGCTAGGACTTAAAATAAAACACTTTAAAAATGTTTTTGTTAGAGTCCTTCTTTGGCATTTAATCCTGTTTGGTTACTTGATTTCACAACATTTTTTCACTCATGAAGATGTAACATTTGATTATTTTGACAGTATATACATATTAAGGTTAAATGTTTTGTTTCAATCTAATTTTAAATATTTTTCTATCGGTAGCCAACAAATATTCAATAATTCAGCAAACCAGTCCAGTTGAATACATAACCTGTAGTCGCTGTAACACTAGATACTGTCATCCTTTTTGTTAGAGTTTGTTTTGTCCTTGTTTCATTCCCAGCGTTATCCTTAATTCATTTCTACATTTTATGCATGCTGTGTGCGTAACTGTATCAAAAATACATGTTTGACCTTTTCTCCATGGAGAAAACAGAAATCTCCAAACATGCATTAAGTGGATCGTTTGCCTAATAAGCTTTTGATTAGATTTCTGGCATTAAGATATAAAAACACTCAGAAAGCTGCTTCTTTTTTTGGTGGATTGTAAGGGTAGGAACTACTTCATGTTCTGTATTTAGTTTGTATTTTTAGTTGCATTAATTGCATCTGCTTCCTCTTTCCACATCGTGTTTTGACCCAAAATTGTGACCAAACTTCCCGCTCACTTAGCAACGTTGTACCCCCCTGTTTATGGGGCAATTCGTTATTTTATGTCAGGCCCAGGTTGATTTAACTTTAAATAAAATAATCTTTTCAAAGCCGCTTATGATATTTACTTTGGTTATATTAACATTTGTTTCAAAAGCATGAAAAATGAGAAACAGTTCTTGATGGGATCGTGGATCGATTCCTCCGCCCCGTGACGTCATCGTTACAATTTTTTTACTCGTTGCCACAAATTTGAATTCGTGTCCACAGAGAAAGGAGGGGTTCAAAGTCTTAAACATTAAAGTTGTATTCATAAGACTTTGCACTCACAGCTTTTAGATTCATACTCTCAGACTCACAGATATTTCACCAGAATTATGGGTACAAGAACTTTGACATATAAATACAAATACGAACGTTAGAGTTGTGCGCACACCTTTTTCACAGCGATGAAATCCTGATTAAAATTAACCGGTTGTAATGTGAAAAAGACAAAACAAAGCATGGTTCTTTTGGGACGCAATGTTGGAAGAAAGTGTTCAAACCGGCCCTGAGATGTTTAGCAAACTGTAAGGATGTTAAACTTCCAAACTTAATAAGCCAATCTTGTTCTCTCCATGTGTAACTCTGTTTAAGAGCAAAGCCTCCGCGGGATGCTTCTCATCCGGATTGGACGGTTTCACGTGTTTCCTCACCTCCCAGAATGACCCTCGCAGTTTAACATCTCGTGATTGACAACTCCGCTCGGCTCAGAGGAGGATCCCTGGACGTGGCGGCCTTGCGAGTGGCTGCCACTCCGATGCGGTCAGGAACGCTGCGAGCTGGCAGGCGTCTCGGGGGACAGCGGCACAGTCACACAAGGGTAATTACCCGAGGATGGGTTGGAGGGGCACGTGAAGTGTTTTCAGCACCTCCGAATTAAATACGCTCCACGGACTACGGACAATCCACCGGCTGCTTCACTTCAGGCTATTCATAGAGCCTTTTAAAAGTGAATGTGCTTCATAGTTCCTAGGTGTGAAATCTGTTGAATTTTAGAGGGAATGGTAAAGTGGAGGCAGAAAAAGGGGGGGGGGGTTTCTCTGTTTGTTTTTAGCACTTAAAATTAAGCATGCTCAGAAGATTTGGAATAATCTGCATGCCACCCAGACTGCAAACACAACGGCTTCCAGAAGGAATTTAGCTTACGCAGGATTTCAGTCTGAGCAATTTGAATTAAGATTCCCATTTGATGTTTGAATTTAAACACGCTCCGAGGCTCTGTGGAAATTTCAAAGCCACCCCAGAACAATCCACGGGGCGACTTCAGAAGCGAGGTATTCAAACATGGATTGTGATGCACTTTGAAGCCGAGGTTGTTTTTTTTAAATCATTTAAAAACTTTGATGACCTTAATTCAGCGTTTCTCCGTTGGACAACCAACCCCCAAAAAACACACATTTGAAAAAATATATAATATTGCAGTAACCTAGTGACACTGATAAACTAATGCTGTGTCGAAGAGCCTTGAAATTCGGCTCCAACATCCATTCTTGTATTGTGGTGATGACCAAGTGATCAATAAACACATTTATTGTAATTCACCTGCGTGTTCATCCAGTTTACAGCCAGGATGACGCTGCGTTCAAGACACCTCAGAAATATTGGACAAACTCCGTACAGGTTAATCATCAGAATGTGAGATCAACCATAACCTAACCTCTTTTACATTAAGCTGATTATTAAATAATTACTTATTGATTGTTTCTCATACACTAAAATGTATTATTAGTACAAACGACGCTGTGCATGACATAAAAACCTCCTTACATGCATTAACACATGGTTGTAGGGATGGGCATAAAGCATATTGTTATTGTAAAAATGATCTGGTCGTAATTTTGAAATTGAGTTAATGAAATTATGAGCAGTTTCGGATTGACCCAACAACCACGGGTGTCTGTTTGAAAGATATTTAATTTTATGGCCGTCAAGGTAAGTGTCACAATCAACTGCAAATGGCTTCACAGGAAGAAAAGAGAACTAACTTGAAGTTTTGCATAAGAAAGACGGTTAATATCACCAAGTAATTTAAATGCTAATAAACTAAAGCATTCCTTTAAGGGACTCCACACTACTTAAACCATGATTTTGCGGCTTCTTCATGTATTTGTTTGTAGATTTTAAATGTTTTCCTCCAGTTGTGGTGTAAATAATCCACTGTAGCGGCACTCCTGAGCTCCGCTGGATCGTTCCCTTTTTTTACTTCGTCCCCGGTACTTCCAGCTAATGTGTAAAACCTCCATCAAAGCCCGGCGAGTGAATTGTGAAGACAAAAGGTTGATTTTAATCTGCCTCCTGTCTGCCCTTCTAATCTTCTTTGCCGTTTCACTCCCGTCTGTTGTTAATCTGCTCCCTGGCTGGTCTCCGCCGGCGGTATGATCTTTATGTTTTGCGGCATGCCGGGAAACAATAAGACTCTGTGTAATCAGCCTTTTCAAATGTCTTGTTTTCTAAATCTTTAACTCCCGAATTAGTTTGAAAAACCTTAGACGTTTCAGGTAAATTTAGTTTGAGTTTAATCGATACAGCTTGATTTCTTGAGCCCTTCAATTGGAGCTGTTTTCCAACACGGGAGA
Organism: Orestias chungarensis; assembly: GCA_032876305.1. NCBI lineage: Eukaryota > Metazoa > Chordata > Actinopteri > Cyprinodontiformes > Cyprinodontidae > Orestias > Orestias chungarensis. The sequence goes on from JAVLVB010000657.1 coordinate 2,485,493, forward strand.
TTTTCTGTGACGGTTGATGCTGGCCTTTCTGATACAGCTCAAACCAACGCAGTTGTTCTCTAAGCCCATCTGCGCATCTTTTAGTGATGGCTTGGATGTACCAGTGCGACCCCTCTCATCAAACCTGCATTTGGAGCTTGTCAGAATCCACTTAACCACTCAGACATGAATGGTTAAGCTCCTCAACTGATCCTCTTTTTTCCCCCTCCAGGGGATCCGTGTCGGTCTTGGCCCTCTATGCTTTGGCATGGAAGTAAAACTCGCGATGTAAACTGCTGACTGATTGCATCGTAGTTACATTTATGCATCGGCTTTTTAAAGCTTAACAGGGAAAGTTGAGCACGCTTCTATTCGGCCCTAAGACTTTATTCTTTGGAGAGACGCTTTGGAATGAAATAAATGGCTTTTTTTCACAGTTAGACATATAAAAAGTGCAACTTTTTGCGCAACTAAATTATGTCCATTCTTCTTTATAAAAAGGCTCTGGCTCAACCGGATTGGATGGAAAGTAATTATGCAATTCAATCTTAAAGACTATCCACAAATGTAACATTATTCTGGTGCTGCCTGTTTGTTTAGGGTCCTACTACCGTAAGAAGGTCAACCTTCACCCTATTCTCTAGTCATTTGCTGCCTTTAGTGGCTCTTCTTCTTGTTTTTTTTTTCAGTCCATCCATCGTCCCATTAACTTTGACCAGCTTTGCTGTGTGATATTGACTCCTGATTGTTTCATCGTCAGGAATATTGAGTCCACTGTAGGCTCCAAACATAGAGCCGCTTCTTTCACACGTTTAGTTTCTTCTTGGCAAACTTTATACGGATCGTCTATTTGAGGAAGGCTGTGGCTAAATGTCGTCATCCAGCCACTGACATCCTCTTGTCTTGAGTTTGTTTATGGAACTTTATATCAGCCATTTGTAACATGTAGTCGCTCGAAGTTTGGCTTCATGGCCGGTTCCATGAGTGCCTCCTGTTCACTTGAGTGCAGAGCGAGCTCCTCTGGGATCAAAGCTCGGATGAACGCTCGGGGTCCATACGGACGGAGTCGGGAGGCTTGACTGTGACAAAAGCCGGAGATGGCTGACGGAGAGAGACTGGCTTCCATCTCCACCCCCTCCTGCTAACGGAGGCGACTCGCAGCCCGCTGCTGTGAAGCCAGGCGGAAAACTGACCTTTCTGGCATTTGCAGCCTCGGCCCTTTGGCACCGTGCATCGAACCTAGCCCTCGACCCTCTCTTCCATCCATCTGCGGCTCAGCCTAATCTGGAGCGTCCCGCTGCAGACCAGACTCTCGGCTCCAACGTCCTCCCGCTGCTAGTCGTTCTGGAGCCAGAGTCCACTCGCTATACGGTGGAGCTCTTGGTATAAGTTGGATTGTGACCTAACGAAGACGCCGAAACATCTCCTCACCTAATCTCTGAGTAAGCAAACAAGGTCACCACCCCGATGCATTATACACACCTCAGGGATCTGTTCAGGTGCCGTTCCCAGGTCAAGTCTCGCAGAAGCTGTTAACAGAGGAAGAGGATCACACGGCGGCATGCTCATAAGTCATTCCCTTTCACCGCAGTCCAGAGGGTCTGCTTTGCTTTCACCTCACAATCAGCATCACCTCCTGCACTCATGCCTGTGCACTCTGTAACCCGGGAAGGGACTTGTAGGTGAACATTTGCTTCCCCCTGCTGGCAGGTTGTGTTGATAAAAACGTAGAGCGCCCTGTGTTCAGCATCCAGACATTAATTCGGATTACATACTGCTGGCCTGTTTCTTTGAAACCGTATCTTTTATTAATACCTGTTTTCCTCTGAGGTGGGGGTTGAAGAAAAGGAAGTGAGGTGGGGTTCGTGTTTAAGAACGTGAGGGTTAAAAAGAAAAGATGAAATGTGACTTACCATCAGGGTAACACTAACCCTAAAAAAAAAGAAGGAAAGCAAGAAACCTAAGGTGCAATTTAATTGTTTATTCACTGATTTGCATGAAAGCACATGAATGATATTACAGTAAAAACTCAAGGTTTCTCATTCTTTAAAAGAGCAAATAAATTTGGTTTACAGCTTTTTAGTGCTCAGTTCTTTATTCTCCCAACTCTGAGTCGAAAAGAGCTCTGCAGGGATATTTAGAAGACCATAGATGCTTCCCTTTATTTTGTAAAAAAAATTAAAAATGTTTATAGGAAACTTAAGGAAACTTTATAGGAAACTTAAAGGAAACTTGGAAGTCTTTAAAAGAATGCTGACGACAACATGCCTCGAGTTTGATGCTCATATTAAATACACTGAGAGAAATCTCAGTTTGCTAGGACTAATTTAGTGATTTATGAAAACTGATGAAATATAAAAAGACGTTTCCTTTAAAAGGTTTGCCATGGCAACACCTCTTTTGTCTAATGAGATTTAGATGCAGCTGCTGGATCTGTACCAAACACAAACTTTGGGAGAGCATCTATTAGATGGATGAGGGATAAAAAAACAAAAATGGGTTGCATATCATGTTTTATCGGTTTCGAGGATGATGGTGAGGAGAGGATTGTACCTTGGACTGCCTAAGAACTTGTAACTGGGCATCTTCCAGTCCAACAGGTTCCATACTGGGATTTTCTTCAGTTAAATATGAGGCCATCTGTCTGCCAGCTGATGCTTGGTGCAAATCTTGTTACAACGATAAAATATATATATACACATTAATGTATTTAAAGCTTTCTCTTATAATGCAGTCAAACTTCACATGTTTATGCTTTTTCAGAAACCTTAAGAAAAATACAGAATGCAAAGAAAACTTTGTTAAATCCTCAATTTTGGATGAATTATCAGTTTATAGCCCAACCTATCGTTTCCAGTTGTCCAATGGTTTGTAGCAATTGATGGTTGCATTCTGTTTTTCTGACCCGTTTTGTGAAATTTGGAGAAAAAGTGGGAAAAGAGATGGTTTTAATCAGCTGTGGTATTAGGCAAAAATAGGCTGAAGTGTCTAAAATCTAAACTACTTATAAAACAGTCTATAAAGCAATGGTCACTCAAGTAGAAAATATTATTTATTCGTCACTGGGGTGATTGGTACAGTGGGGATCAGGAAGTCGAAAAGAATATTGTTATAGAGCAGCAGCCTTTAGTCCCATTGGACTGACAAACTACTCAGGTTTAAAATCGCCCATTATGCCTGTAATTCACCACATTGAAAATGTCTATCAATCAATCAAACAATCACTTTATTTCGGTAAATTGTCCACATCAAACACAGGAAACAACAACAATAAAAAAACCACAATTTCCCAAAAAAGGAATAGGCCGAAGCAAAGCTTATTCTTGCCCACCCTGTTTATGTTTTTTTTACCTTACAACCTACCAGGATATCTTTAGGATAGATATATAAATCTACATAACAGTGTAAGATTTGGTCATTTTACATTCTAAAGCTCTTTTAAAGTTCACCAAGAAAGGACATAACTTAAAATTATCATACAATTCACTCCACAGTTTCACACCAATAACTGACACACATGTAGATTTTATCTGGCTCTTCTCTTTTGCACATTCAAATATAAACAAACATCGCAAATTATATTTATTGTCTCTTAGCTTAAATCATTTCTGAATACCAGAAGGAAGACTGTTGTTCAATGCTTTATGCATTATTTCCAGTATTTTTAAATAAACAATATCTTTAAATTTTAATGTATTACTTTGAATAAAGAATTTATCCGTTGGTTCACGGTATCCCGCCTTATTAATAAGATTATTTTACTTGCATTTCCCCAGATTTCTGAGCAATAAGACAAATAAGGCATAACCAGAGAAGAATATATAATATGCAAGGCTTTAACATTTATTAAATCCTTTATTTTAACCAATATTTCCAATTTTTGCAACTTTATTTCTAATATATTCTAAGTTTATTGTCTATGATGATCCATAAAATTCTGTCCCATAAACGCTTTCAATTTCAACTCCATTTATGCATAACTGTACATTATTACATTATTATAGATCCGATTACCAGAGAATACCATTTTATTTCGTTTTTCCTTCATTTAACGACAACTTATTGTTGTCAAACCAGGTTTTCAACTCAGCTAACTCTTTTTCTACTGTTTGTATTATTTAATCCATATGTTTTCCAGAAAAAAAGAAATTTGTATCATCTGCAAACATTATAAACTGTAAAATACTGGATACTGCAAAAATGTGGTTTAAATTAAGTATAAATAATTTGGGTCCTAGAACTGAGCCTTGAGGTAGACCAGATTTTAATTTGTCTGTTTGTGACTTTGTGTTGTTAATTTGTACATATTGTAATCTATTACTCAAATAGCTCTTTAACCACTGATATGTAACCCCCTGTAGGCCATACAATTCACATTTACTTAATAGTTGTGTGTGGTCAATAGTATCAAATGCCTTGCATAGGTCAATAAACACACCTACGGTATTAAGCTTCTGGTCAGCTGCTGCAGCAATGTGCTCCACATACTCCATCACAGCTAAAGTTGTGGAGCAGTTGTTCCTGAAGCCATACTGCTGCTCATTCAGTATTATACAAAATTGTGGTAGCAATGATATCGGCCTGTAATTTGTTAATATTAACAGCATGTGAACATCCCAACACGTTGAAATAACACGCTGGACCGTGTTTACACCAACCTAAGAGACGCATACAGAGCCTTCCCCCGCCCCCACCTCGGGCTCTCCGATCACATCTCCGTCATGCTGGTGCCTGCTTACCATCCCCGGCTGCGACGCTCCAGACCCACACAGAGGACCATCACTGTGTGGCCCAGTGACGCCGACGCCGTGCTGCAGGACTGCTTCAACTGCACAGACTGGCAGGTCTTCAGGGAGGCTGCTGAGTGTGAGGGGGAGCTGGACCTGGAGGACTACACATCTGCTGTTCTGGGGTACATCAGCAAGTGTGTGGAGGATGTCACCACCACCAAGACTGTGAATTGCCACCCGAACCAGAAACCCTGGCTGAATGCAGAGGCACGTTCTCTGCTGAAAGCCAGGGATGC
>JAVLVB010000657.1:2490597-2505477 GCA_032876305.1 Orestias chungarensis
TGTTCTGCTCCCCTCAGGCAGGAGGCTGCGGAGCATCAAGTGTAGAACAACCCGTCTCAGAAACAGCTTCATTCCTGAAGCTGTTAGACTCTTGAACTCATCATGAACAAACCACTGCACGGACTACAATATCCGCACTTTAACACCGTTTATTCCTATTTTATTTATTTTACTTACTTACTTCGATTTTATTTATTTTTATTTTATTTTATTTTTTTAACTTATTTTATCTATTTTAATATTAGCTCTTGGGTGGAATAGTACCGTGAGTACGTAATTTTGTTCCACTTCATGTACCATCATGTATGTAGAATGATAATAAAGAATCCTTGAATCCTTGAATCCTTATGGACTGGAAAAACCTTTGCCATCTTCATTTTATCAGGAAAGTTTCCAGTTAAGAATGATCTGTTACAAATGTAGGTGAGAGGTTTAATAATTATATGAATTACCTCTTTCACTGTAACCATATCAATATCATTACAGTCTTTGGATTTCTTATTTTTTTAATTTTTAACTACGTCTATTACCTCACTTTCATTCACTATTCCCAGAAACATTGTATTAATATTACTAAATTAATAATTAGGTGTTCCATCTGTAGCCTTTGGCAATTTGTTTACTAAATTAGGACCAATATTAACAAAGTGCTTATGAAAAACTTCAACAATATCCTCTTTTTTTCTGCTGTAGTGTTGTTGTGTTTAATACATATTAGGAAATCTCCATCTTTAATAATAATATTAATTATCTTCCAAGTACCCTTAATATTATTGCAGTATTTTTGCAGCAGCCTATTATAATAGTCCTGTTTTTGCTTTCTCAGCTCTGATGTTAATTTATTTTTATATATTTTATATTTTTCTTCTTTTTCTTGAGTTGGGCACTTAATGAAATCCTTATATAACTTGTTTATTCTTTTGCATGCCTTCTCCAAACCTTTTGTCATCCAAGGAGTCCGTCTATTTTTGGGTGTTTGTTTATATTCTTTAGGGGACAATAATGATTGTAGATTCTTACAAAGGTTTCCAAAAACGTATTATATGACTCATGAACATCATCAACAAAAACTCTTTGCAAATTACAATTTAATAATTCTACTTTCATTTGTTCCACGGCTTCAGGTGATTTTAGTTTAACTAAATTAGTAATTTAAACTGATTACTAATATCCAACATAGTGAACACTGGCAAATGATGAGTTATATCAGTGACCAACAACCCACTGTTTGTTTTCACATTGAACCTATTTATAAAAATATTATCAATCAATGACGCACCGTCTTTAGTTATTGGTGTAGGTCTTAGAATTAACGGATAGGAACCTAAACCAAGCATAGTATTTATGAATTCTGTTGTTTTAGTATGCTCATTATATTTCAACAAATCAATATCAAAATCTCCACAAATAAAAGTAAACTTTTCATTGTACCTTTCATACATCGTAGTTTCATACTAAACTCATCTATAGGTGACTCAGGAGTTCGATAAACACAACTAATTAACATATGCCCAGGTCTATTACCCTCAATTTTAACAGATAAACATTCCATCAAATTACACCACCTCCCCTTTTGTTTAACCTATTCTGACTAAACATTTAATATCCATCCAGACCATCCATCTGATTGTGTCTGTCAGTAATCCAGGTTTCTGAGATTGCTACCACACTAGATTTCTCGTCACATTTTCCAAGGTAGCTTTTTATCAGAGAAAAATGTCTATGCGTACTCCTACTATTAAAATGAATTATTGAAAAGCCCCCAGACCCCACATTGATACTGTCTTCAGAATAATATTCACAGTACTGCTTGGTGTTATGATTTAAATTGGTCTCTGGATGTAGATCAGTTTCTATATCATAACATTTATGATCCGTAGGATCAAAACAGTTAAATTCCATTCTTTGACTTATGACTAAATGGTATATTCTCCACCTCCATCAGTATTTAAAAATGTTTTTTAAACAAAACAAAAATACAAAAAAAACACATAGCATAGAAAACTGTAACCCCAGCGGTACCAAGCCAATGTTGTTCTGTTCACCTATATTTCTCCAACTCAGCAACATTTTTAATGGCTAGAACCTTAGCTTACTCAGAAGAACCATTAAGTTTTATCAGTGTCTTACCGTTCCTAGTCCATGTAGCCTGTGTTTTTTTATCCTTCTTCAATATCCTGGCTTGGTAAGCAATCTCTGCATTTTTCTTTGTGAGATTCACAAACATCTGTTCCCTTTAGCCTTTTTACAACTTTTAGCAATTCAGTTTTGTGTTTTTTACTCACGAATCGAAGGATGATATTTGGTCTGTTTTGTCTTTTATCCAAATTTGTGTTTGGTCTTTGAGGTTTTGTATAACAAGCAGCGATAGGTTTACTGTCCAGAAAAATCCCTTTGCTGTTGAAGAACTTGATAACTTGCTGCTCAAGAGAAAGTAATTCATCTGGTGGTGCATCTTCCCCATTATTATCTTCTGCTGTTGTCCTTGCGTATGTGCGATGTGTTGTTTTGAGTCCAGATATCACCACGTCTTCCTCTCTTTTTTCCAACTCTGAATTTCTCCAATCAAACGCATCAGGCTTGTTTGTTGCTTCACCACCTTACTCAGTTCTTCAGACCTAATATTCAATGACAGCTTAAGTTCTTCCATATCTTTCGTTAAGCTTAGAGCCATTTTGCATACTTGCCAGATGCTGTGAATCCTGGTAGTTGACGAGTTCTTTGCTGGCTGTTCAAGTACATGTAGTAAAAAGTGTTCAATATTGAGAAAAATAGCAAAAATGGTCCTACAATTAGTTTAATATCAAAGTGCAGAACTTCAACATCTACTTGGATGTTGAGTTATATTTCAGATATTCAATGGATTTCACTAAATTGTGCTATGTAGACCAAAAATATTTCAGCACCAGCCATTTTGTTCCATTACTCTAAACATTAAGTTGTATTAGTTACTAATCGTTACAGCTGTCCACAATTGAACAGCATTGTATGGGTGATCTGTACAGATCCAGTTTCTTTTTCTTTTTTTTTTTGCAACTGTTACACCAAAGCCCTTTAAATCAGCGAGCCATGCAGTGGTATGAAAGTAGTGGATGGAAGCGGCCAAAAGTCTCAACTCGGAACATCACTGCTATAATGTAGAGGACAAATAAAGAAATTCTGATTCTGATATTTCGAGCACACAATCTGTAATGCCATTAAAACTACATAAGTCCATGTACAGTTTTCTCACTAGAAATCCCAATTTGAGCCTAAAACGTACATTTCTAGGTAAAGGATAAACATGTTATGGATTGAGGGAATACTAAAATGATGACACATTAGAAAAACAAGCTTCGGCATGTTACCATGGACGAACATATAGATATGTTTTATGTTCAGAAACCACACCTGTGGTCGCCTCCGTGCAGCCATGGCAGTCTGGCTGTTGAGAGACTACGGCCATTTTTCTCCTTATCGCTTAATCTTAGGCTGCGTATTAACATAGAAGAAAAGCATTTTTGCTATTCCAGTATCCTGAGTAAAATGAAATTGCTATATTTTTTCTTTAAGTTTGGTTAGGGGAATTGCTCTTGTTCATGTGTTTATGAACCTCACGCCCCTTCAGGTACTCGCTCCATCCGGCTGTTTTAGACGACACGTCATCGTATGGTTCAGTTTTAGAGATCAGAAGCTCTGAATGCTCTTTTTGTTTCAATAAAGCTTCTTTGCGTGATTGAATAATGACAGAAAGCTGGTTATGATTTCTTTTTTACTGATTTGTAGTTTTTATGTAGATTTTTGAAATACTGCTTGTATTTCACCACAGTTTTAGCATCTAGTGTGCATATATATATATATATATATATATATATATATATATATATATATATATATACATACATGGCTTATAATTTTTATAATGGTTCTCTGCTGAGTTATACAATGAGGCAACTAAGAAACCTCACATACTAAACCTAAACTCTGTTTCTCTTTGGAGCTCCACTGCAGCCGTAGACCAGCAGTAACACTTTCGCGGAGGTGCTAGTTTATTTGAAGAGCAGATCCATGACTCAGCCACTTCCCCCCGTGAGCCACAGCTGGACCAAGGCGAGGGCTCCACCCCGCTGCAACCAGCGTCATATGTGGTTGCAAATTCCCCAACCTCCCCACAGCCAGACTGTCTAATTTATGCGCATCAGGCTCTCCTCCCCTCCTCTTGCTGCAGGATGCATTGTCCTCCACTCTCTAAACTGAGTTAAGTTTGCGAACTGAGCCTTTGACTTTACAGAGCTGTGGGAGCACTAAAGAGCCACTGCTGGATAGCTATTGCTGGCAGACAGATGCCTGTTTGTGGTGAGTCTATTTTTTTAATGTTTGCTGCTGGAATCCGGCCCTACGGTTTGCTCATTGAAGAAATTTAATTTCTTGTAACGGCTGCTAACAAGAGATTGTGTGTGTGTGAGAATCTGATACTGTTTAGGTCAAAAATCCCCTGACAACTTGTTTTTACATCATCATTCAGCCTCCTGGTAAATATTCAATCACACTATAATCCGTCTCAAGATGGTAACTCTTCTACTTCAACGACATGTTTTAAGGTCGGCATCGAGAGAAACCCAGAAAGCCGGCCCTGCGTCTGTCCAGATGTGGCCTTCCTTACATTGTTTTGGGCCAAATGTAACTTTAATTAGAGTCCTTGTTGGTATTCATATTCAGATCACTGAGCCTTCTTGATCAAAATAAAACAAAGTCTCAAACATCCAGATGTAAATGATTTGCTGGTACTTTCGGCCTGGCTTCCTGAGGACGAGTCTGATGAGCTGTAAAAACACTCACACCCTGGACCCCCCGGGGCAGACGGCTCTTTTGTTTCTCTGTGATGCTGAGAAACGTGACACCGCACTCCCCCTTTCCAACCTCTGGTGGAAGTGTCACGCTGCAGCTTTGGCCTTAACGCCGACCCCTCGCAGACGGAGGTGAAAATAAAGCAGCGGACTGAGAGACACGCTCGGCCTCGTTGCTTGTTTGTTGTTGTTTTAGTTTTTTTTTTGGGGTGGGGGGGGGGGTTGTTCCCCAGCATCTAAACTGGGAGTATGAACTCACAGACCATGTCGAATAAGCGCCGGGGCTGCTGCGATATCATGTGGCCGCGGCACAAAGGGCTGCTTATGTGAGTCAGTGGCAGTCAGAGGCAGAAGAGTGGCTGCGGCTTTTTCCTCGCTCCTCGGTCTTTATTTATTGAGAGAATGATAGGCAGCCAAGTGCCAGGCTGTACGCCGTAATGAATGGGTCTCTTTGCTGGACGGTTGGAACAGTCACAGACTGTTGGGACTCGAGGCGAGGGAGCCCGGAGGGTCATTTGCACTTTTTCAGTGAGGACATTTGCATAATGTCCGGGTACGGCGCAGGAGATGCATGATGATGATGATAATCAGTGAGCGTAGTAGCTGCTTATTACAGACACAGCGTGTGTTTGTTTGCTCAGTTGTAACTCCAAAGGGCCTCCCGGGGTTTTTCGGCTTATTTCTACTCACGAGTAGAAATAATTCTGTGACTTTTTCCTTCGATCAGCTGTGATCAATAATCAAGAGGATCAAATATGAGAAATAAAGTTCACTAAGTGCATCAAAACAAGGAACTCCAATCTTTTCAGATTAGAAACTCATCAACCACAAGCACAGTTTTTGATGCACCTTCGAAAAAAGATCAACCACCCATTTCTATTTATTTATTTATTTTTGGTTCGATTATACTTAAAATATTAAACATTAACAAACATGCATAAATGGGTAAGCGTTTGTTTTCTGATGCATTTTAAATGTCTTACTCCATCTGAAAAAGGATACACTTTAAAGGTTTAAGTCTTTTCCAGGTCCGAGTAAATCTGAGGAAAAAATTGTGTGTGTGAAATCTTTTATCTTTCTTATTACCTAAACGTTCCTTGTATCCTTTGTTCCAACTTTTCTGACTTGGGCTGGTTATTTCTTTCCTGTTTCTTGTTCCTCTCGTCTCTTATTTGTGCCCGTCTTGAGTTCTGTAGTCCTCTTCCTTCCTTTCTTACCTCCAACGTCTTCGCCGGACAACATCTCCCTCCCTCCATCTGCGATGCTGAAGCTAAACTGAAGAGCTCCCTCGGTGACGGACTGCTGCATCCTGAATGCACAGAGGAGCGTTAATCGCAGACCCTGCCACCCTTTTGTAACCATCACTGCTCCCAGCAAACCAAATAATAACAATGTTTGCTTTTTTTGCACATGAACATTTTCCTACTGTGGTAAAATAAACAATATTTCTATTCTGCTTCCCTTCCATGTCCCCATTTTCATCCCTCCTGTAGTCCTTTTCTTTTTTCCTACACCATTCTTTGCTTTTATCCTTATTTGTGTCTCCATTTCTTGGTGTTTCCTTCTTTCCACCAATCTTTCATTCTCTGGTCTTCCTCCTTTCTGCCATCCTATTTTTTTCCTTCCTGTTTCTCTCAGCTTTACTGTCTTCTCCTCCTACTTAGGAAGACATTTTTCCTCCTACTCCACCTCCCTTTATTAGTCCCTTTTGAATCTTTTCAATAGGTTTTTTCCAGGTTCCATATTTAAAACTAGCTGCTGTTTAAATTTTTCTGCGCTTGTGTTTTTATAATGAACTTTTGTATTTCACATTCATAAATGGGCTGAAGGAAGAAGAACCTTTTAGGAAATATTTAAAATGGTGTGAAAAACTGCGATTAATACTCCATCCTTCCCTTTTATGTGTTATACAGTTGATGAAAAAGAGGATTTGATACGATCCTGGATAAGAATGATTGGTGCTTCTCTAGTTTACATGACGATACATGAGGAATAAATCATTCAATTCCTGTTAAATATTTATGGTATGACTGGATTCTTAAATATTATGTTAAAAAATGGCTTTTGTCATTTCTTTAAACTATAAAATAGATGGCGATGTTTGAATCCTTTCCAAAAACGCCCCTCCTTGAATGCTTTAACATCCTAAAATAGAAGAAAGCAATACTAATACAACCAATAAATGTGACCTGTTCTGTATTATGAGCGTTATGAGCAGAAACCCACTGAACAGCAGGCAATTCTTACTGCTAAATACACTAAACACAAAATGATCAAGTTAGTGTTGAACAAGAAAACGTCTTCCCCAACAACAACTTCATAAACGGACCCTGTGTCTGTTTTTGTTGTTGTAGGTAAAGGCCAAAAGGAACCTGCAGAAACTACTGTGGGCTTGAGTTACCTACAGGCATCTCAAATATGATAGTTTAAAAACAGAACGTAATGCTATTTAATCAAATGATCAGCTGAGACTTTGCTGATCGTTTAAACTTCCTGTGCTGCGTTGACAATTGAGATGATCACATGTTTAGAGGAAAAGTAGAAAAAAAGAAGAAGAAGAAGAGAGCTCGTTCTTCATTGATTCAAACTTTAAACCAAAGATTAACGTGTGATTAAGCGTAACTAGCAGGGCATTGTTTGGTTCCTTTATACAAAGCCATCTTTTTGAATCGGCTTTGTTGTGTTTTTGGCCAGTGATTTCTGGTTCCTCACCTCCACGTTGTGTTCCTCACATTTATGTACCCTCTGGTGAGAAGATGTAAAGAGTGTTAAGATCTGGTTAACTTCTACAGCCATGAGATTTAGTGGATCCCAGTTACAAGTGGTGATCAGCAAGTGATAGCAAAAGGCGTACCAGTGTTCAGACCTACTTCAAGGATTTACTTTTTTATCCACACTGATGTTGTTCATCTTTGTAATTTTTTCATTAAGGGGACAAAAAGACCAACATCTTTGTTCTGGTAAAATGAACTTTGATATTTATTAAAACAATCAAGGAAATCATTTAGATTTTTGGACCTCCTGAGTAGGTCTGTAAAAAAACAAACTCTTGAGTTGCTCAACGGAAGGAAGCCAGCGGCTCCACTCCTCTTCTGATTTACGGTAGACTGATCCATGGCCTCTTTGGTCAAGTCTGGTTGACTCTGAGAGTGCAGTGAGTATGCGTCAGCGCTCCCGCTTCCTGCTTGTTTGTGTTTTCAACGACGGTGCCAAAGTTTCAAAAACAATGCCTTATCATGGCTGCCGCTGAGAGGGTCTCCGTGCTTGTTCGTGGACCCTGCTCAGCATCGACAGCGTCCTCGACAGCGCTCTTGTCTGCTCTGACGTCCGTGTCTGGATCTCTTGCAGGATGGCTCCGTGGGGAACCTTGATGACCTGGCTCAAGAGTACTCCCAGTACTACGGCACCTCCCTCAGCGACGTGTGCGAACGGATGGAGGAGCTGCGGAGGCGCAAACTAGTTCAAGAGATGGAGATGGTGAGGAATCTTCCGGCCGTGCAGCAGTTTCTGTGAAGACGTTTCACGTCACTGGAAAATCTGCTTTGAGGGAGCGAAGAAGATTAAATGTCTCCCTCAGTATAAATATACACCCTGAAGCAGAGGTGTGTCAACACTAGAAACCTCAATAACATGTTTTGTCTTTCCAGGGTACTATTTTCACCTTTATGCTCAAAGCAGCACTGGTTGTTATTCTCACACACAGTCGCTCTGAAGAGAACACGAAATCGAATCAGAAATAACAGTTTGCCACAATTTTGTGCTGTTTAATTTCTACTTTTTTTTAGAAAAATAAAGTAACTGTGTAAGAAAGGTGTGCAGTCTTAAATTAATAGTTTATTCAAGCACCATTTAATTCATTGCATCTGTTAGTCTACTCAATCCGACACGTTTGCAACGTCGAGGATCCTCCGATTTTTAGAATATCACTTCGCTTTTTCAGATTTTCTTTTGGATTCAGTTACAGACTCTGGCCAGGCCATGAATCAGCAACCTTATCAGTACAAAAAGACATTTCTGCCGCTACACACAAAGAGCTCTATGAATTATTAATTTATAAGAAACCCAATCACTAGATTTATTCTCATGAACAATTGTTGAATTGAAAGATGTCGATGCCGTAACCTCACAGCACGAGGCCGAACGTCTCACCATCAGTACGCTTATGATCCGGGTTGTTTGTGCCAAATATAGGTTTGGTGGCCAAAAACGTCGAGCTAGACCAATTCTGTCACACATTTTGTTCACAAAGGTTACGAGAGATTTCAGCCAAAACTGAAGGTGTGAACAGAAACAAGACTACAGAAGTTGTCGCGTGCAAAACACAACCAGACATGTCCTAGTTTTACAGTTTTCCCAGATTATCTTAAGTATCTGTTTGTAAATACTGCAGATTTCCTCATTATTATTATTATTGTTATTATTCCTATTAGTTGCTGTTTGTTTAGGTGTAGGTTTCTCCTGATCGATGTCTTCTCAAACCTTAAATTGGTTTTGATTAAATTACACAAAAGGACTTAATCCCAACTTTAGCGCATGTTGACCAGATCCGTTGATACTAATTATGGTGGTTAACAAAGAAGAGTTAACCCTGAAACTAGATCGAAAGATGGATCAAATGTAGTTAAATATAGTGCAGTTCCGGATATTGTATATTTTTAGTTTGGTTTAATACATTTTTTTCTCTAAAAGATTGAAATGTTGTGCTTCATCTTTTTACAAATGTCACACTAAAAGCTTGAAGAGAAAACAGTTTCTTCTAGAGTCACTGGCCGGGTTTGGATGTGAAGCAGGAAGTCGGGAGTCTGCCTGCCGTTAAATGATTGCTCTGACCAGATGAACATCAGGCCAAGTGTTTCATTTCGATGACACCGTGATTTGCCCCTTTTGCCCTCCACTGTGTTTCAGGGAAAGGTCGACTCAGCTGCCACATCGCCACACCTCCGCTCTCAGATCCAGGTGAGTGTCCGGCTCGCAGCGGGTCAAACCCCAGGAGGACGGCCCGCTTCCTGTTGCTCGTTATTATCACAGAGTGGAGCAATTTGAGAAGCCTCAAAGTAACGTCTGACCTACTGGGATGCTGACAAAGCGTCCTTGAAGCCAAGCTGTGGCGTCGTTACAGATGCTAAAACGGGGCAGGATGTGAAGGGATCGATTTCTGAGAGTTTACTGCTGCTGAGGATCGTGCGTGTGCGTGTGGCTGGTTCGTACAACGCAGCATGAAGCGATAGTGTTGCTATTTCGTGGTGCTCTTACATTTCTCAGATCCAGGGAAGATTTTAAACTTAGCTCAGATCTAAACGTGTGAGTTGCACCTTACGTATTCACGTTAATTGATTGTATTTCATGTCTGTAGGAATCCCTTGGACTTGACAGCGGCACATCCACTCCAGAGACGGAGAGAAGGTAAAAACAAACAGGATAACATTGATATCTGTGAGTGAAGATGTTGAATTTATGGGCTGATTGTCTCTGTCAGCTCTGTGGCTACATGTGTTTCCTCCCCATCCTGGTGACCCCCTCAGTCACACTTATGAGGCCTCTCCTTGTGACCTCCACACTTCCTTCCTTCCCTGCATTGTTTCTTTCGAAGGGTTTTTTATGGATTACTCATATTTTGTCATTAGAAAGCTGAATCAGACAAAGAGAAATGTGATGACTAGTGTTAACGCGGCATGATTCATTGATTTGGATTGTTGAAGAGAAATCTGTCACAGGAAGCTCAGGCATTTTATTCTGTCTATTTAAGGGTGCTTTATCAAAAATCTGGATATGGATATAGGAAACTAGGGTGGAGGTTTCACACCATATCTCATACTGCCCCCTAGTGGCTTGAAAACATACTAATTCAACATATTGTCTTCTAGTACGGATTTGTATTTTGTCCTGTTTTTCTCCTAAAGATAATGAATATATTTTTATTCTCAAAGGTTTTTTTTTGCCCTTGTAAAATAAATAGTGTCAATCAGGTTCCTGTAGTGTCTGTTAGCTGCAAACAACCTGGCAGCAAGATTGGATAGGCTCTCGTTAGTCATCTCGCCTAAACTATACAATCAGCTCCCTATTCTAGCGCAATCACGCACTGCAAAGCCTTAAAAGAGTCTTTCGTGACAGTTATCATGATGGTTGTGACACATTATGGCTCTGATATAATGTAAATAGAGAACACTTGTTTCTCTAAGCCTATATTAGCATTTAAAAAAGCCTCGCATAACTAACATGTACCTGATGAGTCCCAGCTAAAGGGGAACTGGGAAACCGCCCGATGATCTAACTGGCACTCATTGGTGACATGCCTGTCAGAAATTCAAAACCCCAATCTGGTTTGGACTTACGTGTCGCTCTAATCGTGATCCTCATTAGTGTGGAAGTTGTTACTGTGGCAGGAACAAAACTTAAATTTAGAGCCAATCCCAACATTATTCATTATTATTACTCTTGACCCAAATCTCGTTAAGATGCTGTGTGGGATTAAGATTACATTTATGGTTAAAAGGCACTCCAGCCTCAAAGACTTGGTCCTCCTCGACAGAGATAACACGTGAACTTATCAGTTAAAAGAAGGAAGCAGCAAGCACAAGAAGGGGGTTGATTGCTGCAACATCACTACAGATGTTTTCACTGATTATCAAGAAGTGTAAAAACAAGAAATTCACATTTTACGTTTCACATCCTCAATTAAGGTCCTTTTAAATGTTAACAATCCATGTAGGCATGTTGAGGCATGTCCACTGGTAAAAGCAGGCATTTTAAAGCAGATAACAGGAAGGCTGAATAGACCACTTGAAAGTTGCTCTGTTCATCCATCATGGTTTTCATTCTCTTTGCAATGGAACATGCTGGATTTGAAATTGTTTGGCTCTTTTTTGAATAACTCAGATGTAAGGTAAGAATATGCTCTCTGGAGAATACATGGACACTTTTGCTTTGTTAGCCATGCTAACCAACAACAATCGCTTCTCTAAACTGCTGAGGCAAGATTCAAATATCAACTGCACGATCATTTTGGTGGTTTTTATGTTAGACTTCTGCTCCTAATATGAATCATTGGCATAGCAGTAAGGCTTGAAAAAATATATATAAGCAGAATGTTGTTTGTGAAGTTTCCTACATTATAGTTGAACAAAACCAGAGACTGGAAATCAGCCATTAAATCCGATCACATCTGCATTTAGACATTCGTGTATGCATTTTTTTTTATGTGTCAAGTTGTATCAAATGCAACTGTCATAATGTATAATATGTGATATGTAATTACATATTATAGGTAAGTAAAGTATTAGGACCATAAATAATCATGACACGTTTGTTGCTTCTTTAATTAATGCGGTTCTCAGTTTTTATTTTTGCATTATCACAATTTTTCCACCGTTTTATGTGAACTTAACAGTTTATGGAGGGAAATCTGCATCTGGGTTTGCAAGTCCAGGCCACTTAGGGATGTTGCAACCAGCCGGATCATTTTCGTTTGCATGCAAAACATCATCGCAAGTCCCTTGAAATGTAAAAACCCACCAAATACGTCTAAGTAGTCCTTAGCAGTTGTGACGGTGCACACACCAATATTCCGAAAACAACGTGTTTAGCTTCTGTAAAATAGTGTAATGCAGCATGATTGTAGGTGTTTGTTGCATTATTTTTGTAGCTGTCTAATGTTTTATTTTAGCTGCCTCTGTAAACGCATCTCTTCATGCTTTCTGTCGTTAGAGAGTCGTCTAAAAACGGCTTTAGTCACCACAAAGCAGGCGTCTAGAGAGATGAACTGAAGCAACACCCTCGACAGAAGTCAGCTGAGGCAGAGCGTGCGAGGGCCAACCATCGTGCACAACAAACAGCTCAGAGTCAGACAGACACACAGAGAGGGAGTGTGAAAGTGTGCGGGGAATGCAGAGGCCACGCCGCTGCCACTGAGCCACAAAACCCCCGAGCAGACGAGAAAAAGCTTCCATTGTTCCAGCGATGGCTGCAGAGCTCTAACCTCTGTTCATCAGCCCAGAGCGGCCCGTCGGTCTCATCTGTTTTCGCCACTTTGATTTGCCTTCACTGTTGTCGTGAGACACAGCGCGCTTTTGTGAATCCTTTTGCGGGTTTTTCTTTATTTTATTTTTTATATCTGTCGCAAGCATTTAAGGATAGAAAGACTTGGGGAGAATGCTGAGAGAGCAGCGAGAATGAAGAGAATAATTATGGATCGGAGGTATTTTACTGTTCAAGGGTTTAAATTGACATAACAATTCAAAGTTAAATACGGATCTTTTCTAATGTTTGCAGGTTCCCTGTTCATAAGTCCAGCTCAGATGACGGATCAGGAGGTAAGATGAACAAATTGTTAGATATGATCATGTTGAACTTTCAGTTTCGATGCCTATCTAAGAGAATATTAATAATACTTCTGCTCATACATCTCCATGTGCTTTTCTCATCAGGAAAATGGGATGCAAAGAGAAAAAGCAAGTCTTTGTGGCAGAGTTTCCGTAAGTCGCAGAAGGGAGTGATGCATCAGACCTCAAAGGGTAAAGAAATAAAAAAGAAACTGTTTAATTTATACAACTGATGCAACATCATCTTATTCATTTCTGATTGTTCCGACGCCCCGTGCGTCTTAATGTTAGGTGATGACGTCGGCTTCGTCGCCAGCCAGATCACGATGAGTGATGAAGAGCGTATTCAGCTGATGACGATGGTGAAGGAGAATATGATCTCGATAGAGGAAGCCCTCGCGCGGGTATGGAGTCACAACGTTTACGCTTTCATTAACGATAAGTTTAAAGGTTACAGCGAACTGATGAGACACTGATGAGCGTAATTAAGCATCAACAACATGAAATCCCATGTTGTCGAAAAGAGAGTATCTTAATGCTGTCTTCTCACTGAATACCAAAAATCTTAATTGTGTTCCTTACATGTTCCCAAAAAAAACCAATTTTGTTTAATTATTGCATTTGTGCACCATAGCATAGAGGTGATCAACCTTCGGTGCTACTAAGGTGCTTTGGAAACCTTTCAGTTGATCTGACTGGGTAGGTGTGGCGTCTCTCTCCTTGGTTTTCACAAGGCGCCACAGATTCTTGCTGGGATTCGGGTCGTGTAAGTTTACATGCAGTACCACCATGGTCGTTATAGCCAAAGTGTTACTGGACTAATACTTGGAAATATAAAAGCGGCATCTCCATAAACCTTGAAAGAGGACAGTAAGAGACACCCGAGAAGGAAAATATCACACGGCACCTCAAGCGGCTTTGATTTCTGTTGCTTGTGCACACTATTCTCTCTCCAATTATTGTCCATCCACACAACTTTCTTATTAAAAAACACAAAATAACACAGCATTCTGTAGCAGCAAGGGTTTTACAGCAGTGATGACTATAAGGTCAGCAGTCTTTGTTACATGCCATGTATTGTACTTAGTTAAGGTTGGCGTAATATTCAAATATTTTAAGTTTTACTCAGAGATAAGTCACGATTATTATCTATGAAGAGAAATATAGACTAAACGTTTATGTGACATCATTTTTTGGTTTTTACTGTTTTATATGACCTAATAATCCTTCATTTAACTCATTTTTTAACCTTGCCTTACTGAATAAACCAAAAAGCTTATATTTTTCTTTGCAGCTGAAGGAGTTTGAGACCCACAAGAGACACACAAGCAGATGTGATCCCCCCGAGTCTCCGGACCCCGCGGGTCCCTACACAGATGCCTCGTTGAGCAGCAACGTGAGTTGTCTCTGCCCCACGGGCCTCTTGGTTGCTGTTTATCGCTGAATCACTAAACCAGGCAACACGTTGGGTCTGAGGGACCTCTGGTTTGCTCTTGCCAAGGCCGTTGAGCCGTTGACAACCCTTCCTTCTGTTGCTCTGCCCATGTCCCGGTGATGAACCGAGGCCCCTCTGAAGCTCTGCGGCTCGGGGCCCTTTCTCAACCGCAGGGCTCCGGGTTGGACTTCTATTCATGGCTGTCAAAGCGCTAACCCTCTATTGTGCCGCAGCGAGTGGGCGGATTGGGGACAGGCCGACTGTTATGCACGCCGCGCTCTTTTATGCATGGTAGGGGCGA
>JAVLVB010000657.1:2505577-2542692 GCA_032876305.1 Orestias chungarensis
CAACAGGTTATTTCCAAGCAGATAACCGTGTCTATTTTGACACCTTATTATAGTCTGCAGTCAGTGGTTTTCCGTCTGAGTCACAGTAATATCAATGTGGTTTCCTGCAGCACGTTTATGCACACGTATGTTTTGCATATTCAAGGCCGTTTAACTGTGTGTAAACATTGAAAATGATGAATAAAATTAGCGGACTTCTAAAAAAAATCCAGCACAGTTGAATTATTTCCTGTCCAAAAATCTTAGTTCAGTAAAAATCATCTGCAATAAAAACCACATTCTAGTGTTTCTGTTTGTTTCTGTTTGTTTATTCAGCCTGTTGAGTTATCTGACAATGAAGACGAGTCGCCAACGTTCAAAAGGCTCCAGAAGCTGGTGAACTCCACTCGGAGGGTGAAGAAGAAGCTGATCAGAATGGATGAGTCCAAAAGGCCCGGCGTGGACGGTACTGAAGTCTCCCCTCTGTGTCAGATTTACGGTGCCTTGCCGCCACACATCTAGAGAGTGTGGTGGGCATTAGTTAGCTAGTGTAGAACCTCCCTGTCCATTCATGACCCACACAGCGACGGCAAAATCGGAGTATTTAACCATCTGAAGTGTGACTTGAATATCTGCCTTGCTGAGGGTTGGAGGGGAGGATAGCGGGCTTGTTCTGCAGAGGCATGGGTAAAATCACCGCCAGCTAATCTCTAAATCTGAATCTCCTGAATCTCTTTCAATTTATCTGGGATTTTGATTGTTTCAGTTCAGACAGTAACAAACACCCGATCGTTTTTTAGCGTAAGGGAGCACTGGTTAGTTACACTGGATTGTATTTAAGGGGTATCAGAATCAGAATCAGAATAAGGCTTTATTGGCCTAGTATGCTCACACATACAAGGAATTTGTTTTTGGTTACACAGATGCTTGCAGTGCACGAAAAATACAGTAAAGGCACGAAAAATACCGTAAAGAAACATTTGTAACATTTAGCATGTGTAATTTTGTATTTTTTTTTTTTTAAAGTGCAGTTTTGTGCAGTATAAAAACTATAGAAGTTATAAAAATATATAAATAAATTGTTCAATTGTTCATAAGAATAATAGAAGTTGGAAAATAGCTTCTCTGTAGCCTGGTCGTACGGGTCTTCATGTGGCTGAAGCGTCGGCCTGATGGAAGGCACCGAAACAGGTGACGGCCAGGGTGAGACGGGTCGGTGATGATTTTCTCCTCACGCTTCCTGGTTCTGGAGGCATGCAGGTCCAGCAGTGCGGGCAGCTTTACACCGATGGTCCTCTCTGCAGACTTGATAATGCGCTGCAGTCTCTTGGTGTCGTGTTTTGTGAGAGAGGGAAACGTCTAATTACAAATGCACACTGTAGTTGTAATTTAGCTAAATGTACATAAAGTCTGTCTATAGTGAGAATCATAAGTATCACACATTTCTTTACTCTTCCAGAGAGTCTACATGTAGAGGGTCTACCCTGTGGTGATGGCGGCCTCTGCCTGCAATCAGGTGTGCAGAAGAAATTGTTGGTTAGTCCAAAGGAGTCCACAGCTCCAGCTCCGCAGAAGCAACTCGCTCCAGATGGGGACTTCGACAGCAGGAGTGTGGAAGGATGCAGCGGCCAGATGCTCCAAACCTGCGGGGAGTGCAGCGGAGGCCCCGTTCACGAGGAGGCCAGCGGGGCAAAGGAAGGGAGGGAGGCAGGCGAGAGCTCCTCCTTCCCTGAAACAGAGGGCTCCAGCGAAGAGGAGCCCGGGCTGGCGCGCTCGGTGACCGACGGAGAGCTCCGTCATCGGGCACTAGGCTCACTCAGCCACCACGGGGTGAGTAATGATTGGGCTTTGAACATGGGAAAAAGGTATTCTCATTGGGGAAAGAGATCTGTGATTGATTTCTGATCTGCAGTAATCTGCCAATTTCACTTTGATTAATAGCGAAACAAAATGTTGCCATGTACGCCTACATCAGTGTTTGCCTTAATTCCATATATTTCTAAAACCAGTACATTAGATGAGAGACAGGTTGAAAGATGGGAGACCCAGATGTGGGATATCTGCTGAAGTATCTGCAATCGGCTTCTTCTTTGATGAAACGTCATCAAAGCAGATAGAAGCTGACTTTGTAGTCTACTTCTTGATTGCGGCAAATCATTTTCTTCTTGTCTCATTTCTATGCTTCTCCACGTCACTCAAACTAAAAATGGCTAACTTTGAGTTTCCTTCCCTCAGTAGTAGCATTCAGACCGAAGAGTGTTGTTAGGCGATCATTTGTAATGGATTTTATTTTTAACAGGATTTGCCCTCTGTGGGACGAAAAATAATTTATATTCTATTCGGGGTATCAGATAAACAAAGAAGTGACCTGGCAGGACTGTTAATGGTCGTAAAAATACTTTATTTGAGCTTCCAACTGGCCGTTCACCTGGTCAGATGATGATTTTTATTGGGTTTATCTAGTTTAACCCAGTTATAAGACATGGGACTCGGGGTTATTGCATAGTCAGTCTGTGTTTATAGATTGAATGCTGCACAGCAACAAGTTAGAAGATGATCACGTATGTGCCTGGTAGCCTCATAACTAACTCTAAACTCGTAACTTTCGCTGTTTTGTTCACGGGTTACTTGCAGAGAGCTTGCAGCTTTGGAGGATTTGACCTGACCAGCCGCTCGGTTCCAACTGTCGCGTCAGAAGGCAACACTGTATGTTGCTGAAAATTAAAATCAACTAACTTGTGAATACCTTTGCAGGACACTAAGCCTTTTTCATTTATTTTTAAACAAGACAAAAGATGGAGAGGGTGGTTTGAGAGGCGAACTTAAGTGTCCGTCAACGTCACGGATCTCTCTGGGTAAAAAAGTCAAGTCTGTGAGGGAAACCATGAGAAAACACATATCCAAGAGATACCATTGTTCTCTCTCGGAGCAGGTACGGCGTGTTGAGGTCCGCTCGTCATTGTGCCGCCTCACAAAACTCTGCTAATAACTTGTCTGGTGTTTAGTCGAGTCCGGACCGGAAGGGCAGCTGCCCTCACTCGCCTCAGACCGACTCTGACTCGGTGGAGAAGCCCAAGCTGAAGCCAGGAGGCTCCGTGGAGAGTCTGAGAAGCTCCCTCAGCGGCCAGAGCTCCATGAGTAAGTCAGCAGGTTTGCTCTTGTGAGTTTGGGTGTGGATAATTCAGAGTTTGTTTCAAACAAGGCCTCGAAGGGACAGATGTGCCGTGTTTATCCTCCGAGCGTTTGACGGAATTTCAGTCGCTTCGAGACGGTCTAAACCTTCTGGTTTCCGCGTGTTTGGCTTTGCTGGAAAGTGCTTCTTACACTACTTCAGTCGTTTATCTTTGCGTCATGCGTAGGCGGCCAGACGGTTGGCACAACCGACTCGTCCCACAGCAACAGAGAGAGCGTGAAGTCCGAGGACGGCGAAGAGGACGAGCCGCCATACCGCGGCCCTTTTTGTGGACGCGCTCTGGTTCATACAGACTTCACGCCGAGTCCCTACGACACAGACTCCCTCAAGCTCAAGGTAAATTACACAACACACAGAAAACACCTTGTGTTTTCAACAAATCTCACCCAACACCTCCTACTGCAGAGCGGAGATGTGATCGACGTCATCAGCAAGCCGCCGATGGGCACCTGGATGGGAATGCTCAGCGGTAAGGTCGGGACCTTCAAGTTCATCTACGTGGACGTTCTTAACGAGGAGGTGAAGCCCAAAAAGACGCGCAGGAGGAGGAAGGCCCGACATCCCAAACCCACATCTGTGGAGGAGCTGCTGGAGCGTATTAATCTGAAGGTAAACAGGAGAGTATTCAGGTGAACGAAGGGATACGTGTTAAGTTTGCCTTATTTTAAATCCACAGCAGCCTTCCAGACAAAGTTTCTTCTCTGGCAGGGAAGCAGTTGACACTGACCTCAGTCAATGTCTCCAATTGTTGTATCCAATATAACCTGGAGTACAAAATAGAAAACAGCCCCAGTTTGTATCTCTGTTGAAATGACAATAAGGTTGAACTTATTCAAGAAGAAATCCAATATTTAGGAGTCATTTTTGATAACACAAAGTAAATCTAGCTGCATGCAAACAGATCAAGTCTTTTTCAAGGCATTGGTGCTACGAAGTGTGAAACTGTGCCTACCAACTTGTTTTTGCCCATAGCAATCTCTGTAAACTAAATGGTGGCTGTATAAAAGCAGTTTGGCTTCAGAGGGATTATGACAACTCAGTAAAAAAGTAACTTGTCAGCTGTGTAAACACGTTGCCTTAGATTGCCGCTGGTTGCAGAAACTGCAGTTTGCATTGAACAGCTGTAGGTAGTTTAAAGCAAAAATGTTGTTGGATTTTATTTTTTGGGTGTGAAAGTGAATGGGGCTAAATATGAATGTGTATTTTGAGATTGGTGAGACTGATATTTCGAGCTTTCGGCAGGATGTTCCCAGTTAGACCCATTAAGATCACAGTACCTGCCTTTCCCTCTTCTAATTGGAAGGAAACGATAAAAGCTTTTCCTATTCCAACATTCTCCATACACACACACTTTCTTTCTGAGAACTGAACATGGGAAATTAAGATAAAACAATCAAATATATTAAAAAAGCAAAACCTCCTGAAAAGCATGTCCGCCTCTGCTCGCCTCTCAACAGGAGCATCTCCCCACTTTCCTTTTCAACGGCTACGAGGACCTGGACACGTTCCAGCTGCTGGAGGAGGAAGACCTGGACGAGCTGAACATCACAGACCCTCAGCACAGGGCCGTGCTGCTCACCGCTGTGGAGCTGCTGCAGGAGTGTGAGGGTGAGGTGACACGCACCCGCGTTTAACAGCGCGACTCACACAGAAGACCACTCTCATCTGAAATGTTGTCCAGCTATAAATACTTGTTCATATTCCTGCTAACAGTAAAGTTCCTTCCTTATTTCCTTCCTTTCATCTCTCCTTCCTGTCTTTGATAGCTTTCTTTTCTTCCTCTTTGTGTCCTTCCATCCTTTCTTCCTTTATTCCCTTCCTTTTTCCATCTCTTTGGTTTTCTTCCTTTATTCTGTCCTTTCTCCCTTTTTTACCTTCCTTCCATGTTTTTTGTATCCTTCCTGTCTTTGATAGGGAAGTTCTGTTTCTTTAAAACTTTATAGATAACACTGAATTTGGACAATTTACATCAGAGAAAAGTACGAAACATGTGTCTGTATCATAAGGTTGTGGTTGACCAAGGATGTATTCTTATCACTTTAGTACATGCAGACATAAGTGTGACCGTCTTCCCCCTGGTGGCGTCGCTGTGCTTTGCAGGAAGCAGCGACCCTGAACGGAGCAGCCAGGAAAAGCTGCTTCTGGACAGGAGCGGGGTCCTGGGCGACTCCCCGCGGGACTCCGGCTGCTACGAGTGCAGCGAGAACCTGGAGAACGGTAATGACAGCCTGACCCGCCTGTGAGCGCTGCCCTCCGCCTGCCGAGGTCTCCTTAGCAGCTCCGCGCTCAAAGCATTCCAGCCCACCAGCTCCTATCATCACATTTACCGCCGATGCTCCGCATCTCACGCCTGCACCTACAGTTTTCTGCTGCAGCCTGGCTTCGTTTCAGGCGTATCCGAACAACTAAAGACTCTGCAGTGACAACACAACAGGAGGGACAGATGTCTATTCTCGTGAAACTAAAGGTTCACTTTCACAGTGACACCTTCAAAACCCTCAGTCAGTCTATATGTGGAGCAGCCAGCAGGTTTCCTCAGTAGTCTGAACTCGTGCGGTTCTCTTTTCTGCTTTCGCCGCATTTAAACCGTGGTGTGAGAAGAGTGCTTAGTTAAACTTTTGCTTTCCCTCTGCTCTTCTTGTAATTGCAGTTACAAACTTACCGTGAGTGCTTGGCCTATTTACAGCTACAGCGCAGGTTCAGACGTTTACACGCGGCCACGGCTGACGTCGCTCTTGCTGGTTCCTTTTTCAGGTTTGAATTATTAGTAAGAGCAAATAGAATAACTCAATATGTTTTTAAAACAGGGTAATATTGTAACGTTTTATTCTATGGATTAAGGTGGCATGATATATCAAATTGCGATTGTTACAAAAATTGGCTTGCGTGCAATGCTAGGGCTCTTTATCAGCTGCTTTATCATATTGATAAAGATGCAAGGGCGCGAGGAAGTTGGTGGAGTCATTGCGATGTTGGTAAAGAAGATAATTATCGAGTAAGACGAGGATTTTTGCTCTCATCGTGCAGCCCTTGGTTAATTATAACCTGCACTCACTAAAACGTAGATAAATGATTCTCATCAGTTCCTGAGACACCAACCACTCGCCATTAGTATACATGAACAAGCCTTGGCTGTAATTCTGTGTTTTGCTTTGGTTTCCTGCGACAGACCAGACGATTGGGCATAATCCACAAATCTTCAGTATACTTGAGTTAATTACCAAAGCTCAACATTATCCAGGGCTGTTTTTTACGTGTATGACATGATAGTCCTGTTGAAGTCGATGTTTCAACACATTCGCTGGTGATTTGAGGTGATTTTGATGAAGTTGGAGTTAGTTCCTCATTATTCCAGCCAATGTTGGGATTGTAGCAGTAGCAATGGCAGCACAATGGCCCCACATTATGATAATGCCATCCCCAGAACACGTGTGGCTGTATTTCGGGTGTGGATTTTTTTCTTTTAAATGGTGCAGTCAATTGTATAAGATTTTGAGATTTTCTTACCATTCGTCTCTTCAA
Source organism: Orestias chungarensis (assembly GCA_032876305.1). Classification (NCBI taxonomy): domain Eukaryota; kingdom Metazoa; phylum Chordata; class Actinopteri; order Cyprinodontiformes; family Cyprinodontidae; genus Orestias; species Orestias chungarensis. Next base: position 2,512,272 of record JAVLVB010000657.1, read on the forward strand.
ATAAGGTTTTAAAAGCCGCCAGTGAACGAAGTCCTTTTGCCTCGACTGTTTGTAAACTTCTGAACTGCATATCACGCTTGCTGTGGTTATTTTTTGCTAACTGTTGAGACATAAAAGGCTTGTATTTATTGTAAATGAGCGCTCTGGATGTCAACGTGTCACCATGTCAGCTCCCCTCACCCGTACTCTGCAGAGATTCTACTTTTTCGTTTGTGTGTTTGTGTATTTTTCTAGTCCGGTAAAATGTAACGTTGCACAATATTTTGTCATGTGCCTGGAAAGCTGCTTCATGCAGTGGAATTAAAGTTTTTACTTTATGGTCTACCTGTTTAAAAATGTGGCATTTTTTTGTTTAAAAAAAACTAACTGTAAATGCACTAAAAGGCGGAGGATATGATGTTTAAGTGGCCGTTAGGAGGCTCGTACAGAAGCAGCTCGGTTCCCCCGTCGTTGGCTCTGAAGTTGGCGTCAGTCGAGCGTGAGGAATAAAAGGCTACATGCTTTACTACACTGGACTGCTGGCATTTCTTTCACACACCTTTCATCCCAGCTTTCATAGCTTTGCTGTCCTCCAAGCGACTCCATGTTGCGTTGTTGTTCTGCTTGTTGCTCGCAAAAACATTAATGCTGAAGCTCAGTCGGGTTGGATAGTTCAACCTTAATTTTATATGCTCTGGACTTTGACTTTGTCATTTTGACACAAAGCTCTCCCTTTTAACACACTTTTTTCCAAGATTGCCTAACCAGATTGATGTAGCAGAGGTTACCGTACCATAACACTCTTGCTCTTTTCTTAGGGGTATCGGATTAGAGGGGGGGGGATTCAAATCCAAGTCAAATAAGTTGTTTAAACCGTATATATATGTACATAAAATCACATTAAAATACATTTAAGCCGCGGCTGTAATAGAACTAAATTTGAAAAGGGTTTTGAAAAGCTACAAGAAACTATTGGTTAAATATGTAAAATAACTGCATGATCCACACACGCTTCCCTTGTTATTCCAGGAAGGCACAGAAAGTCTGCAGCATCCATCAACAGGTCTTCATCTGGATTTAAATCCTCCCTTATTCCGCCTCCCAAGTCCACAACCTCCCCTTCTACCTCCGCTCTCTCACCCTCCAGTCAATCATCTCTTAGGACTCAGAAGAACTGCTCAAAGGAAGTTCTTGCACCCCAAAACTCAGGAAAAGTCGTCGTTCGAAGTCTTAGCTGTCAGGACCTCAGAAGAGACCCAGACCCTAAAGAGTGGGATCTGAACACCACAAAGTCCAGCCAGGGTTCACCGCACGCTGTAAAACCTGCTGCTGTGTGTAAAGCATCTAATTCAGATGAGGATACCGAGTCTGCGCCTAAACAGGGAGGAAATACAGAGCGCAGACGAGCCTCAGAAGAGTCGAGTCGACCAGACTCACGCCAAGAGTCGAGAGTCGAGAAGGTCACGTCTGAAGCGGAGAAGGGCAGTCGCTCTGTTTCTGCCGCTGCAGAAGCTCGACGTCTAAAAATGAAGGGAAATGCGAAAACGTCGACGCTTTCGGTGAATCCATGAGGCCGGTGAGGCTCCGCCGCTGCTGCTTTGTCCCGGACATGAGATGAAATGCAGCCATTAGTACCGAAACTGCAGACGCAGATTCCTCCAGTCATCGCTTCAGGGAGCCACTCCTTCATTTCTTTTAATGTTGCTGTTTATTAAAATTAAACATCTTAATAGTTTACAAACAATTCTTGTCATATTCATGTAAATACGCCTGCATATAGTTTTGACGTTTCTGGATGAATTTCATGTTTGTTTCTCAGAGATTTCAGAAATCTGGGCTGCCACAATAACTCCCATAATTACTAGTTTATTGTGAACGGCATCTATAAAAAAGGTTTTCCTGCTCATTAATTTAAACAAAGTTTGCTTTGTTCTATATATTTCATGTAAAAGTTACGAAGCTATTAAAGCATTTCTCATATTCTGTCAAATCTGTATTGATAACAAGAAAAAAAAATATTTTTTCACACATTATTGCAACAAAAATATTAAAACGTTTACAGCTGAACATCTGGCAGTGTGAGCATTTCACTTCATAACCTCAAGTGAAAGTTTCACTCCATTGTTGTGGTTTTAGCTTTATAGACTAGATCCGCTTTTGTTCAAAGTCAAGCAGCAAGTCTTTATTTTTAATTTAAATCTACAAACTATGCTGCTATGTCTCAGTAAATTAGTACATAATTAAAACATATTAATAATAATTGTAACATTTATTTTTTTTAAGTGTTTATTACACGCAAGAGTCAATTTTCCTTAATTTTCTTTTGTAAGAAAACTCAAAACAAGTTTGAATTTAACCAATATAAAAAAAAATAATGATAACGCAACAAAGCATGAATAATCGTCAGGAAATCCGTCACACTGTCTGGTGGATGCGAAATGTTTAAGAAGCTGACTGTGTTCAGGATATTGATTAAATGTTTAGTGGAAGGAAAAACTAACATTTTGTTCAAATGTTAATTTTTCCAAACCTATTTAAGTTTTTATGAAAGAACAGAGTAACGATAATTTGATCAACAGTGCAAAGCAACATGGAGGGAGGGACAGGACTATATTACTTCATGTTCCCTCATTTAAATGATGAAATCTAAACAACGTTTAAAATGAAAACCCCCTCGGTGGATCTAAAGATGCTAGCTAACCCTTGTTGCACCGTGATCTTCGTTGTTTGTAACATGATCCACGTGTTCGCTAAAGATGTCACAGCTTAGCCTGTGGAGGCATTTCTTTCAGGCACCGCCTGACCAACCCCAGGGTGTCCAGAGCCGTCCCCCAGGCGATGGTGACCCCCCAGCCCCCGTGGCCGTAGTTGTGGACGACCGGCACGCTGCGGCCCCGGAGCCGCACAGTCTCCCTCTCCACCCGAGGGTTCCTCCGGCTCGGCCTCAAACCCACCCACTCGCTGAGAACCTTCGCCTTCCCCAGGGACGGCTCCAGCCGCCTGCAGCGCTCCAGGATCCTCTCGCTGTCCTCTTTGTCCGGCTGCAGCCGCCAGTCTCCCTCCTGTCTCGTCCCGCCGACGGTGACGGCGTGCACGCCGGGGTAGATGTAGGTCTGGCCGTCTCCGTCTCTGATGAAGTGTGACAGCCATGGGGCCTCCAGCTTGAGGACCTGGCCCCTGACCGGGAACACGGCCTGGTCTCCCACCAACGCCTTGGAGCCCAGACCGGAGCAGTTCACAATGAGGTCAAAGCTTTCGCTCAGCTCCTCCAGGCTGTTAACCTTCCCCCGCTCCACCCGGCCTCCAGCTGTTCTAAACCTTTTGAGAAAAAACAAAAAACAAACAATCGTTCACCACATTTAGATTTTGGGAAACCATGAAGGTTTTTCAAGCTCTTTGGTGAGGAGGGCTGACCTTTGCTCCAGCCAGGGAAGGTAGCTGGAGCATTCGCACTTCAGCGTGGTGAACGCCTGTCCAAACTTATGGTCGGGGAAACGTTTCAGCTCGCCGTCGGTCATGGTTCTGAAGCCGATCACGATGTCGGACCAGAACGGTTTCCTGCTGGCCGGAACCTCCTTAAAAATCTGCCAGCTGTGAGAGCAACAAACGGAAAAATCAAAACCACTGCAAACAGGACTTTTATCATACATGATCCTTACCCAGAGCTCAGCATCACGCCAGCGTCCGGCGAGTCCTGGGATTGAGCAATAGCCAGCAGGTGATTGAAGCTGTCCTTGAACCAGCGCCGTTGTCTCTCCAGAGGAATATCTACGAGGGAGAGAAGCAGTAAAATTATGGAATAAGATCGCTGTCAAAAAGGTGTATGCAAAACTCTTAACATTCGTATTTAAATGTCAATAAAGTTCTTGTACCCGAAATTCTGCTGAAATATTTGTGAGTCTGAGAGTACGAATCTAAAAAGCTGTGAGTGTAAAGTCTTATGAATACAACTTTAATTTTTACAACTACGAACTCCTCCTTTCTCTGTGGACACGAATTCAACTTCGTGGGTACGAGTACAAAATTGTTACGATGGCGTCACAGGGCGGAGTCATCGATCCGCGATCTCATCAAACACAGCGCACTCCGGATGGAGCCAACACATGTTTCTATAGGAATATATATTTTGATCTTTCCTGTGATGCTTCGCCTGAGGCTGTTGCTCCACCCGGTCCTCTGTTGTCCGCCATCGTTAAATTTGGAGCGGACTGTGTTTGATGCGATCGTGGATCGATTACTCCGCCCTGTGACGTCATCGTAACAACTTTGTACTTAGTGTTGTGTTCATAAGCTTTTAGATTTATATCTCAGACTCATATAAATGCGAATATGAATGTTAGAGTTTTGCATTCACCTCTTTGACAGCGATCTTACTCCATATAAAATCAGCTGTTTATGCACAATCTACATTGAGTCTGGCTGTGTGTCCCTGAAAAAGCTGCAGTAATATAAAATGAGACGGCCTTACAACGCTTTACGACATTTTGATGATAATATGCAAAGTTTTAATGTGAGAAAGCTTTATTTATACACAAAGAAATCTTATTCTGAGCAGCTCTAGCAGATGGTACCAGCGTTGGTCATCTAACGAGGCCATTGTCTTTTGCAAAACTGCTAATAATAACATGAGTTACGCACGCAGAAGTTTAACTCCCAATTTTTGACACTGATTCTACATCGGATTGGATCGAGTCAGATTAAACCCCACCATAATCTTAAATCCTCTGTATCCTCTTAATGCTTAAGGCACTGATCCCCACAGCATGATGCTGCCACCACCACCGCCGTATTCCCAGCAACAACCGCTCACATTTTCTTTGTCTTTACAGTGAATGTCATCAATCATTGACTTGTTGTCGTTATTGGCAATAAAATTCGCATGCGCCCAAGAGTCGTCGCACCTGGAAACTGAGCTGCGAACACGATCCCGGCGGCTCCGTGGCTGGTGGTGTCCGGGCCGAACCGGGCCGCCAGCAGGGTGACGGAGCAGAGAGGGAGAGCCTCGGCGATGCAGACGGCGGTGGAGGAGCCGACCACGCCGGCCCCCAGCACCACCACCCGGACAGCCGGCATCCGCGGACAGCGACGATCACACACTGACTGACTGACTGACTGACTGAGTTTTGCTCTGGCCGAGGTTAATCCTCCACCAGGAGCCTCACAGACGCAGAAGTTGGTCTCCGATTGATAAAAAGGGATCTTCAGCAACGTTTAATGAGTCTGTCAAAATCACCACTACTTATAACTTTTTTATTTAAACTAATTAGACATAAAAATATTGTGGTTCCTTCTTTTTGTTGAAACCTAGAATGCTTCACATAACGTCCCGTATTTTATATTCGAAATAACTTTATTGAACAGCTGCAGTCGTTGTCATACAGACTTTTCAATACCACACACAGCAACTGATATACAAATCATGCGTCGTCACGTTCTCCGCTGCCAGCGTCAGCGCCACAGCTAAGCCACAGCATGTGGAGATCAGCGTCCGTTGGATCCCGCGTCACATCTCGCGATAATCGAGTCGCGTTCACGCTCTCCGTTTACCCACGGTAAGGTCCTTAAAGGTCACTACTTCTGGTTAAATTTCTGCTCTCCGGAAATCTGCAGAATGCCATTTCGCTGTCATAAATTACAGAACAATTAAAAAATTTTTAAAAATCCGCATTTTTTTTGTCGTGTTACATTCTTTTGGCTTTATTCGTGTCAGCCTTGCATGGATTGCTAAAAACGGCTAGCTTGATTGCTAACTTGCAATGCTTCCATTAATGTCTTACACATTTACTAGACCAAGTGTTTAAGAACTATAAGAATAAGCGTTTGAAACAGCAAACACTGAAGGAGACGTTGGGCTGAGCATTTCAATGATCACCATGGCAACAGAGGCTGCTAACTGGTTGTGGGTTGATATTCTCCCAACTCCAAATTATATATTATGTCGGTAAATCAGTAAGCTGGTAACAGGGGACATGTTTGACAATTACAAAGGCTAAAAATAAGAACAAAAATAACTTATTTTTATACTCACGCCTAACCAGCCCAGTCTGAGGAAGCAGGAGTACCTGGAGGGAACCTACGCTTACATGGGGAGAACTAGGACCTGATTGATGACGCTTGAACTACTTTTTATCTTAAAGATTAAGATCTGGAACGGCTAGAAAAGTTGATTTGATCATCCGATCGAAAAGCATTTATTGCTGTTCCTTGCTCTCATGTCGATACATCACATCTGTTTGATTCTTCTTTAGGTTCACAAACCAGCTTTTATTCAACAAGAGTGTGTTTTACTTTTGCTTGTAAAGCCTCCATTTATTCATGTTTTTTGTTTGTGTTTTTTATATATAAAATCTGTATTTTCACAGTTAAAAAAACAGCCATTTTTTACACTTATTATCCGTATTGGAAGGTGCACTTTTACAGTATCTATGTTTGTTAACGTCTTTGTTGTTTTACAGGTTCAGCTGCCAAACAAATGCATTCTGTGAGAGAAGATGTCTCTGAAAGAAACAACTCCGTCCCCCAGTATCATCCCCCTGCGCTCGGACGAACACAGACACGGCATTCTGAGCAAATTTGACGAGCTACGGAAGAAGGACCTGCTTTGTGACATAACTCTCGTCGTGGAGGACGTGCACTTCAAGGCTCACAGAGCTCTGCTGGCAGCCAGCAGCGAGTTCTTCTCCCTCATGTTCACAGCGGAGCCCCAGGTCCCGCGCTCCACCTATAGGCTGGACGGCATGGCAGCCAAGGCGTTCGGCGCCGTGCTGGAGTTCATCTACAGCGCCCAGGTGTGCGTGGAGGAGAGCTGCACGGCGCAGCTCCTGGCCATGGCTCATATGGTGAAGGTCAGCGAGCTCGTAGACGCCCTCACTGAGCTCGGACGCGCTACAGGAGGAAAGGGAGAGACCAAAGCAGAGACGACCGAGGTGGCGGATCCGGTTAAACGCAAAAGAGGACGGCCAAAGAAGGTCGCAGGTGTTCTGTGTGAGAGCTCCGACAGACTAAAGCCTACAGAGTGCCAACCTGCTGAAGACGGAGCCGATCGGGACGCCGGATCTGGCCAGAGACGTCACAGCAAACGCAAAATACGGACGCCGGTTAAATACAAGGGCTACAGGTGCGGCGGTGATACAGCAGGTGCCAAAGAGCCCGGTAGGAGGGGCTCTAGGAGGAAATACCCCAACACAGAGGCTCGATGCGAGGACTGCGGGAAAACGTTCAAGCATCATCTCTTTCTAAAGATCCACCAGAGAACTCACACTGGTAATTTCCAGATGTGATCCGCCAAGCCTGTGACCAACAGCCTCGACTGTTTTAGCCTCACTGAAGCCTCTCCTATGTTGTCTTTTTTTTTGTACTCCTCGCCCATCCAGGAGAGAAGCCGTTCCACTGCTCCGTCTGTGGGAGGAGCTTCACCCAGAAGCACACTCTGCTGGCTCACCAGCGGATTCACACGGGGGAAAAGCCGTTCGTCTGCAGCGTTTGCTCAAAGGCGCTCACCACCAAGCACTCGCTGCAGGAGCACATGAGCCTCCACGAAGGTAGACGCAGATCAGTTCACAGTCGTAAAGTGACTCGCACTTTACGCTTGGAAATGTGCATTAACTCATGCGATAGGATTTTTGTTCTCAACAAGCAAAAATATCCCAAAGAAGCGGAAAGGTTTGATTAAATAAGACTATATTTTTGTAGTCACTGACTTTTTTTAAAAAGAAAATAAGAACTCTGCAGAATTAAAACATATATATATATATATATATATATATATATATATATACAGTATTTTATCCAGAATAGCATAATTATTAGGATTTTATCAAATATTTCCATCAGCATTTTAGTCTCCATTTTAAACTTTTGACTTCCTTCCACAGAGGAGAAATCCTTTGACTGTGATAAATGTGGAAAGACCTTCACTCAAAAGAAACAACTCAAAAGCCACTATAGAGTCCACACAGGTAAGACAACAAAAAAAACTAACAAGCATGATCACGCTTCCAGTTTCCTGATGATTCTATATTTTTCTCCCATCCTTTGGCTGAAGGTAAATCCTTACCCAAATGCGATCTGTGTCATCACAAGTTTATGGATGCAGCTCAACTCAAGAAGCACTTAAGAACTCATACAGGTAAAAAAATAAATAGAAATCCAGTCGATTTCTTCGTCGTCTGTCTAAAACATGTGGAAACGTCGTTCCCACAGGTGAGAAACCTTTTACTTGTGAGATTTGTGGCAAGTGTTTCACGGCCAAGAGCACGCTGCAGACACACATCCGGATTCACAGGTGAGACGACAAAAAAACAGCGTTAGGGATTTATCTCACGTTGACACGTCCGGTGATTAAAATCTGCAGCTATATTAATGCAAACTGTCTGTTGACGTCTCTTTTCCCCACACTGTTAATCTGCGAGCTGTACAGTCGTGTTGAGTAAATGTAAAAGCATAGGTCTGACCTAAAAGCATAATATTTTTCATTTGAATGTAGTTTTTTGGTGTGGTTTACCCAAATAATTTACTGTCTACATATTTTTTTATTCATTTTTATGTTTTTATTTTTGTTTATTTGAGTATTGTTTTATTTTTTCATTGTTTTATTCCAACGAAACGGTTTCAATTTAAAAACATATTCATGTGTTTGAAAAGCCCAGTCAAAGATCAGCCCCAAATCTAACAGAGAGTCTCAGGAAAGACCTAAAACGACGTGAAGTCTCCAGCCATTCTAGCTACAGTCTGAGGTGTTTTATTAAAAGAATACACAGAATACGGGTGGAGAGATATTTGTTATAAAACAAATAAACGTCAGGGGTTTTGAACGGTTTTCCTAAAGCACTGGAGCTGTAAGGTTGGCTGTCACCTCTGAATTGTTGACTTGTTTCTGATGTAAGCCGCTGTTTTGTTCCCGATCAGAGGTGAGAGGCCGTACAAGTGTGACATCTGCTTGAAGTCTTTCTCGGACCCGAGCGCGAGGCGGCGCCACATCGCCTCCCACTCTGGGAAGAAGCCGTTCACCTGCTCCTTCTGCAGCCTGTCGTTTACGCGGCTGGACAACCTGAAAACGCACACCAAGTCGCACAACAAGGAGAGCTCAGCCGCGCCGCAGCAGGAGGAGGAGGCACGCCACGTCCTGGAGCTGCAGCAGTTCCTGCCAGCCGCCAGCGAGGAGATCCAGCTGGTGGTGGCCGAGGGCACCAGCAACATCCACTTTGCCCCGAACCAGGATCAGGAGATAGGAGGACAGGCGCATCCCGCCCACTCCAGGGTCAAACTCCTCACCCAGCCGACTGGACAGATACAGGACCTGGCGCTGGTCGCTCACGGCGCCGCCGCCGCCCAGACCTCGCAGTTTCACCCCATCGGGGCGCTGGACGGCCCCCAGCCAGAGCAGATGCACGTCATCACCCTGAGCAAGGAGGCCATGGACCACCTGCAGGCCCACCACGGTGCCCCGCATCCCCTCCAGGTAGCACGCCCCCTGCAGGTGATGCAGCAGCTGGCGGTCACCCGGGAGAAGCAGCAGGGCTTGGAGAGCGGCCAGGGCATCCGTAGCCAGACCAGCGAGCAGACCTTGGGCCACCAGATCCAGGGACCGACGTTCCAAATCCAGGCGGGGACGGTGTCCTACCTGTACACCAGCGGCCTCCCCCTGGACAACCCCGACAGCTGCATCCCCCACTCAAAGATCTGAAGCAGCTGTTTTATACCTCAGCATAGATGGAGATTTTTTTTTAATCAGTATTTACGTATCAGTTGGTCATTACTCAGAAAAAAAATATATAAACAAAGAATACAAAATAAGTAATAATGTGGAGACCATTTAAATATAACACTTAGGAGGGGAGAAACATAAAATAAGGGACGCTTTGAATCGTCACAACAGCTCTGCCTTAACAATCACATTTGATCTAGTACATTTAAAAATGATCTCACCTAACGATGCTAAATGTTTTTCCAGTTTAAAATTGGGACAACCTGAAACTAAATCTTGTGTCAAGAGGCGCTTCTTGTGCATAAATATTCAACTTTTGCATTCATAAACTAAAACAAGAAGAGAAGTGAACGGCTGCGATTTTCGCTTTCATAAAGTTTGTATGGGAAAATGTTTACTTTCTTTTTTTTTTCCAACATCATCTTTATTGGTTTTTCAACAATATTACCAACAATATACGGGACATATGTATGCTCTCATAGCAAAGGAAAACTTCAGGGTAGTTAACTTATTGTCCAACGTTCAGCTTTTCATTCCTTTTAATCCAGGGATAATCCATGGGATATTTTAGAGCAGCACTTATTGCATACAGAGTATAACAATGCTCCCAACCCCAAACCTCCCTGAAAAGAAACAATTAAAATGATAACGGTTTCTCTGTTTTACAGGAATTACCCCAAATTATTTTAATTTTGTACGTGGTTCAGAAAATACAAACTGGAATTTATAATTCAAAGTAAAGTTGTCAAGTATACAAATAAAGAGGATTCATTTAGTTTAATTGATGTCTGTCAGGATATAACCCTAGAATAAACAATTTGGGGTCAAAAACTAGTTTTATACCTAGTGTAGTCTGTAGAGCTTTTTTAATCTCCCTCCAGAGTTGGTGTACTTTCTTGCATGTCCAGATACAATGGAAGAATTTTCTTTTCTTCTCCACATCTAATTCACAGGTCTGGGATGGCCCCGTTGTACTGATTAAGTTTTTCTGGCGTCACATATGTTCTCATTAGTCAATTATATTGCAGTACTTTGAGGCGTGTATTGGTAGTTTATCTTCTCCCAGTCCTCTGAAGGCAAGTTCTCCTGTAAATCCTCCCCCCACTAACAAACTGTATAGTTTTGAAATGATTCCTTTTCCAAAGCAATCATTCTTCATTTCGATTTCCAAGGTGGACAGCAGAGCGATGGATTCACATTGATTTTGAGATGATCTAATAAAATTTCTCACCTGTAGATATTTAAAATAATGTTTACTTGGAATATCATACCTGAACTTCAGCTCTTCAAATGACATCCAAACCCCATCCTCTGATTCCACTAGATTTATTGTTTTTAAACCTTTTTCAGCCCATTTTCTAACACCAGGATCTGCCCTGCTTGGAGGGAAAGACTGGTTACTCCAAATGAGACTGAGGCGTGATAAGGAGGAGGAGTCACCTAAATCTTAATCTGATACCAAACCAAGATCATATTTCTGATTATAGGGTTTTTTGTACTTTTTTTTTCAGCATTCTGATTTTTGCTGAGTAAATCTACTGGGGTATAGGGAGAGGTACAGAACAATTTTCAATATTCACCCAAGGCAAGAGACATTTGTTTGTAAAATAATACATCATAGTCCTCACCTGAGCTGGGATGGGATGTTCTGAAACAAATACATAAGTTTGGGCATTATATTGGATTTAGGGACATTGATTCCTGCTATAAGTGACGGGTAGACCGTTCCATCTGTCCACAGAGGCAACAATTGAGTCTATCATGGGGTTATAATTAACTGCTACAATACCCTTTATACGTGGTACAATGCTAATCCCCAAATATGTAAAACAATCTACCTTTTTGAATTGGAAAGGATTCCCGACACTGTTTCTTTCTTCTGAGTTAAGTAACATTAATCAAGACTTTATATCCTGATATTCTTCCAAATGTGTTTATGAGATCTAACAAGGCTGGAATAGAGTTTTTCAACAAATAAAGCAATTCTATGTTCCTGTTGGCCTATTGTCAGACCAGTTATGCTTTTAAGAGACCGCACTGCAATGGCAAATGGTTCTATGGCTAGAATAAATAATAAAGGGGACAAGGGGCACCCTTGTCTACCACTTTGTTTGATTTTAAATGGTTTGATATAACTCCATTTGTTACAATTTCAGCATAAGGCTCATTGTGTAAAAGTTTAACCCATCGACAGAAGTTGTCCCCACAGCCAAATCTTTTCAAAATCTCAAATAAATAGGCCCATCCAACTCTATCGAAGGCCTTTTCGGCATCCAATGGTTGCAAAGCAGTGTCTGTTTTTTCTTCCATATTATAAATGATATCTAGCACTCGTCTCACATTACGGAATCCCTGTCTTTCAACAATAAACCCATTTAGGTCACAGGTGTTCGGCCCAGAGTTTTACAAACAATCTTTAAATCGACATTAAGAAGACTCATTGGTCTTTGATTTTCACATTTGTTCAAAGGTTTGCCAGGTTTAGGCAATAAAGTAATCGGGCTCCTCTTAGTGAGGTAGGAAAAGTTCCTTTTCCAAACGAGTCTAAATACATGTTAAAGAGGGGGGCTAGCAGTTTGGCTTTAAATTTCTTAATGAAATTCAGTCTGCTGCCCATCTGGGCATGGGGCTTTACCTGTTTTCAAGTGATCTATTGCTATAGATACTTCCTCTTCAGTTACAGCTGCACTGAGACCTGCAGTCATTACTTCTGAGACGTTGGTCATTTTACACGTTATGACTGAGCTGTATAACTTTTTAAATAAGATCTTAAAAAGGTCATTGATTTCAAGTGGATGGATAATAATCTGTCCTTCATTAGTTTCGACTGAGGTAATTTTTTTCTCATCTTGTAATTGTCTGAGTCGCCAGGCTAATAATTTCCCAGGCTTTTCCTCTTGATCATAGAACGACTGCTTGAGACGCAAAAAGTTGTGAGGCGGCTTTTGAAGCAGAAAGTTCATTATACTGTGTTCTTAGTATCAGAAGTTTCTTATGGGTGTTTGGGCATAACGTTTGATAGTAATCCCTCTCTAGCAGCTCAATCTCTGCCGCCAACTCTTTCTTTTTGATAAGTTTGCTAATTATTTGACCCCTTATATAGGCCTTAAAGGCTTCCCATCTTGAAGAGGGGGGTGTTTCATCTGTACTGGTTTCAAAATAGATGTTAATTTGATTATCTGTGAAAGATATAAATTCTGGGTCTATGAGCCATTTTTGTTTAAATCCCCACCTAGGAGGGTCTCTCCTTAGTCTTAAATCCTCATAAATAAGTGAATTTGGTGCATGGTCTGAAATGAAGATGCTATCATATTGACAGTCTCTTATTTTATGTCTCAAAGTGACAGTAATTAAAAAGTAATCGATACGTGAATATGATTTATGTGTATTTGAATAACACAAGTATTTCAAACTCTTAGGATTCATGCCAAATATCCATCAAGTTAAGAAGTTCCTTCATAAAGTTTTGAATTGTTAGTCTACTTTTAGAATGAGAGTTGTCAGTACCTGAACTTCTGTCCAATTATGGGTTGATTGTGCAGTTAAAATGTTCTGCTATAATATAGCTGCCAGACAAAGATGAAATCTTAAGGAAAATATGTTCAAAAAAACTTTGGGTCATCAACATTTGGTGCATAAATATTTATTAAGTTTATTTTTTCTGCGATAAGAAAAATGTACCTCCCACCTCCTGCCAATCCACTGACAACATGACGGAATAATAAGTTCAGTTTTTAAACGTTTAAATATGTAGCTTGAAATTATTTGAGTTTTACCTTAAAGAGACACAAAAGGTACAAGTTTGTTGACGATTACCAATGAGATGCAAGCAGTGGCGTAAACGCCCAAACATTGGGGGCGGAGGTGAAAAACAAAACTGTGTCATGTACGTACGATGCCTTATACAACTTAACTCAGTATGTAACAGTATAACCACAATTGTCAATGTATTTATGGGCTTTTATGTGACGGAGCAACCAAAACTAGCGGAAAAGAGAAAGCTTTTGTTTGTGCGAATAAAAATCTGAAATGTGCGGCCTGCGTTTGAAAACTTTGAAGAGCTGCTTGATGTTGCATTAGCACTTCGGTTCCTTGTTGTTTCGTGTCTGCAGTTTTTGTAAAATACGACCGATTTCACGCAAATAACCAGTAGGATAAGACGTCAAGTGTAGTGTTTCCACACAGCCTTTAGTGTGCGTCTACATTTGATGTCTAACTTAACAGCATTTCTACAAACAAAAAAACCGTCTGAAGGTATGCGGTCATTTTTAAGCATTACTTTGGGTTAGGCCACCAGGAAGTTCACCTCTAAATAGCAAAATCGTCATTTCAAAGTGGTTTGGTCAAACTCTGAAGTTGGAACACATTATGATGTTCTTTTTTTTCTTGTTTTTTTTTAAATTTGGTTCAAATGATGTAATAATGGACTACAAGTCCTCTGAGGTGAAGTGAAGGACTCATTGGGAGTCACCGCACACGCTTGACGGTAGTTATAGTTGCCAAGGTTACCCCAGCTATTAGGTTAACAGCTGTCTAACTAATACACATAATCCTGATTAAAAAAACAAAAACACCATTAAAACATTTAACTGAAACAGAAACAGTTTTTCCCAGCAGAGAGAGCGTCCTCCTCCGCCTGTCCTTGGATCTGACCCTCGGCTTGCTGTTCCTGCTCTCCGGGATCTTGGCTGTGCTGCAGACTCGTGAGGAGTTGCTGAGTTTGTTATGCTGCCAAGCTCCAGGGTCGACCGCCCCAGGGTCCGGTGTAGACCTGCGACAGAAATAGAACGGAGAGGAAGGATCACTGCAGAGGAGAGCTCAGTTACAGTGAAGAAGAAACGGGAAAAATGGGTTCAGGACGTGTAGATGGTGTGAAAATGTAATCAAAATGTTATCAGCCCTGTTCAACTTCATAAAAGAAATTAGCTGAATGACTGTTTACACCATTTTCTCCATTAGTTGACAGATTATAGTAGTTTAGCTTTCCTAATTATTGGTTAAACCTTGTGTGATGCAAACTTAACACCCATGCAAATCAGTCCCACAGCGTTATGCTGCCACCACCGTTCCTCACCCTGACTCACACTTGAAGTACACACGTTTTTTTGTCACACCCTTTTTTAGTTTGGAGGCTGGACTTAAAAAGTTCCCCTTTCATGAGTCTTATAGTTTAAAATAGAGCGATGTTGTCCAGACTTTGGACAGGTAGAGGTTAGGATTCAGTCCAGAAACACGGTTCTCCTTGCTGTCTTATTCCTCATCTCGAGGACAATCCGACCTCTTTTCTCACTCCTAGTTTCCTCTTCTGTCCAACTTGGATTAGTTGCAGCTATTTCAACTTCATATTTTCTCCATAAAAGCTGAACCTGGTCTGACGCAGCATGTGATGCTTCCAGCTATTCCAATATTTACAACATATATTCACAAGGGAAATCATTTCAGTGCTACCATACATGCTTTTCCAATAGATCTATAAAAATAGGTTTAAAAAGTTAATGATAATTGGAAACTACTGTTTGTTTTTGTGTGTGTTTTTTTTTTGCCTTTGCTGTAGGAACTAACATTATAAAATGGTTTAAGTTTGTTTGGTCCAAATGAGTGGATCAATGGATCACCTCAGCCTCTTGTGGCTGAAATTAATATTGCAGCATTTTCTTTTTTCATTCACCTTTGGTCAGAATAAAAATCATTTCCTGTGTTATCGATGGATTAATCAGATTGTTGGGACATCTCATGTCTCCAGACGAAATGTAATTCGTGGCTCTGAAAATGCGATTTCTATTCATTTTTTTTATTTGGACTGGACTTTGATACATGTCTGAACTCACTGAGGCCGGAAGCTACAATCCCTCATCCATCCTCAACCTGTTAGAAGAAACCTCAAAGTTTTGGGTCAAATCTGATTAGATTATCACACGGTTGATATTTTTTTCGACCCAATATGATGGAAGCCATTTGCATCTGAAGAAACCTGAGCATCATGGAGCCAGCACCGTGTTTCTATGTGTGCTTGTTGTTCTTTGCTGGTGCTCTGTATCACTTCCCTTTTGACTTTATTGATTAAGGGTTAAAGGAACCTTTAAAAGGACAAAAAAACAGAGTCTTCCTCAAAGTTGCATCACGATCTTATCGATCTAAGAGGGTTTTCTTTGGAAAGTCACATTTATTTTAGTTTTGTATGTCTTTTTTGCTTTTTATAGTGCATCACGATTAGATGCCCATACCTTGCTCTAATGTATATGATGTTAATCATCTAAAATTCCTGAATTGCTTGTTTTTTTAGTGCCATGATCTAGCCCCCCATTTAGAACCCTGAGAGACACGTGCATGTCCTTTTTGCATGAGCAACCACTAAATTTCTGTTGCTGTAATTGAGTTCCTTGGATCCGACGTCCTGGTCAAGGTCATTCTTTGTTGCCATGGAGACAATTAGGCTCCACCTCTCGAGATGTTCAGGACATCCTTTAGGAGCAACGAGCGCAGCGATAACCTGCAGCAAAGACGAAACGCAGTCATCAGGCTGCTGGTTCTTTTAATTTGAAAAAAACATTATTTTTCCCAAAAGACAATTTAACAAACTTTTAATTTAAAGGAATAAACAACTCTTTGAAATGATAAACTAGTTTCCATATTACCACATTTAGCGATTAATAAGCTAGACTTGTCCAACATGGACAGACTGCACGGTAAAAGTGAACTTAAAATTCATAAATCAAATGTTCATGATTAACATTATTTACATCATAATCCTGAATTGTGAAGTAATTTTCTGTAATAACTCAATTTAACGTTAACTTTAAGTTAATGTTAATCATACTCAAATAAAAGTAGCACTATATCATCATTCATTTTAATGAAGTAAAAAGTAGCCATCCAATAAAATACTGATGTAAAAGCAAACTAAGTGTCACGGAAAAAGGCTTCGCAACTACAGAGTAACGGATCAAAACATCTATAAGCGTAGCGAAGGCCTATTGTATCTGTAAGGGTTATTTTTCTTTCTTCTTTTTCTTCCGTCTTCCCCCGCATCCCGTTTCGCTAACTTGAAAGCCTAAACATATACGAAAACTCACCTAACTTCACCCAAATGTGTCCCCCACCTCAAATTTCTGTGTTTTGATGAAACCAAAAATGGGCGTGGCCAAACCACTCTACAGCGCCCCCTAACGTGAGATGGAACAACCCGTAAGTCCTACAGAGCTGAAACTTGGTATATACTGTAGGTAGATCCCCCTAAAACAAAGGTGTGCCCTAAATCCAACAGGAAGTCCGCCATTGTGGGTCAAAGGGTCAAATTTGGCCGTTTTTCAGTTTTCATACATGTTGAACTTTAAAGAACTCCTCCTAGAGATTTTGAGCAATCAGCTTCAAACTTGGCCACTATGCCCATAAGGCATTGGGGATTAAAAGTGATCAAAATCTTGAGTTTTTGAGAATGTTAAAGGGGCGGGACCAGGCCTCAAAGGTGGCGTATTCGCCATGAATTTCTAGCAGCCATAACTATCACATAAAAAGCTGAATTTGTACCAAAGTTGGCATGAGTCATCCATGTTGGATACTTGACGATCCTATGTGGTCATATGATGACATCATATAAGCTCCGCCTCCTCATAACAGAAAGTCGCTGTTTTTTCTCCGAAAGCTACATCTCTGGCCCACTTCACCTAATCACCATGGTCTAGAGGGAAAAAACACATAACATGTTGGTCTAACTTGCTTTAAAGCACCAACAGTTTTCGGTGGACGGCGTGGCCCAGTCAGCCTTCACACCGTTACCAAACATTTGGCTCTAAATTCCATAGTTTGGAGCCCAGATGCACCAAACTCACTCGGATCAATCCTAATCCAGCCCCCAACAAGTTGATGGACGTGACACAATGCATCCACAGCGCCCCCTAAAAATCTTTAAAAAAACAGCCTCAAGCCATGCTTTGACTGACAACCATTAAATTTGGGACAAGTGTGTGATTTGTCAGGACCTACGAAAAAGTCTCTTGGAGCCCTGGTCTACATCCCACAGGAAGTCCGCCATTTGGGACGTAAGGCGCCATTTTCTCTCTTTTACACACGTTGTATCTGAACGAAGTTCTCCGCCAGCTTTGAACGTGCAGACGTCAATCTGCAGAGTCTTGAGGCATTGAAGGGCAAAAGTGATGAAAAGCTTTTAGCTACATCCCAGTGTGTGGGCGTGGCAAAGCTTCCAAATCTGACCCATCGCCATAAAGCATCGATGTGGAATAACTTCCACGAGCAAGGTCATGGGGTAAAGAAACTTACTGTCCTTCATAATAGAGCAGCTCTAATCACACTGACATCGACTATGCTGGCGTCACTATGTTTTTATGTTAGTTTTCTGAATATTACTGTAAAACTCCTGCCAGTTTAAACCTGTGATTTATGATATTCAACAACATGATACTGAATCTTTTTCTCACCACTGGCTACTGGCTGGAGCATGTGGGCGAGGTAGACTGGCGAATTCAAATCCCTCGCCGTTTGCATACGGTTCAGTCTAAATCAAACATGCATCATCCAATTTGCACCAAACTACATATGAATGACCTTTGTTAACCTTTAAGAGCCCAAAAGATTATATTGGAGTGTAACTCCAGTGCGCCCCCTAGCTAATTTAAACAGCTATATCTCCCTGCGACCTTATCCGATCTGCACCATTTTTTTGGTGCACCATCGGGGAGGAGTGCTTGAGACATTGGTGTGGTACATTGTCGACATCACTAAAATCCCTCCTTATGGATGAGTGTGAGAAAACCACGAGGCCATTGAATACGTCGTGTGGGCCTGAGCGGGGCTGAGCTGCGAGAGCCGGCCATCGCTGCTTGCAGCCTTAATTTTATATTTTACAATGATGTCATTAGACAAAAGTTTAGGTGCAAATTCTGATTCCTTTGAAGGCTAAAATTAGGAAACACTTTTTAAATGGTCGTGTACAGAACAGTATAAACTATTTCCAGTGTTTACATGAACGCATGCCGTTTACTTGACCTCCAAACTGAAAAACTGTCTCACCAAATAGACATCAGCATTGGAACAAAGCTTTGTTACAAATAAGGTTTGTCTTAAACTGTAGCTGTCTGATATGCATATTTGCTCTTCACTCTGTAGATTTACTCACAGGTGGGCTACTACAGTACCTGCCTATGGTAACCAAATATTTTACATGTAAATGCTGGTTTACTGGTGTTAGTAATCCCATATAACAGAACTGTCAGTCTTATTTATCTGTATTAGTTGTATTGTGAGTAAATCAGTTTTACATTTATGGCTAAATGATTGATTCATCTCATAATTATCAGATAATGTCATGTATGATTATCTAGAAACATGTAATATCCTTCAATTTGTTCTGGTTAATCTCGTCATCCCTGCTGATTTGTTATAATAATAATAATCCATCCAGGCTCTAGTTTTTAGTGATCTTTGGTGCACGCAGCCAAAAACAAACAAAAAGAAAAGTGACATGAGCCACAGTGTCTCAGCTGCTGACGGGAACCTTCATCAGCAGCTCCTCGTCTTCATCCGAGCGGCTCCTTCTTTCCTCCCAGATACAGTGTGGGATTGGTGCCCGGCTGAGGCAGGTCCCACCCAATGGCAGCCCACCTCCACGGTGGCCTGCAGAATGGAGTCAGCATCTGTGCAGATGGTTTTACAGGCAACATTAAAAAAAAGAAAAGAAAGGTCCAGATTTTCAGTAGTTCACCTTTATTTACACGCCGCTTGGTTGGAAAAACTGGAAACAAGAATTACATCTGGCTTCCCTCTTTCCTGTCATTACAGGAGCAGGAGGAGCGAATAAAGAACGTGGGCAGTGAAATGATTCCCGTTACACTTTGATCGGATCCGGAAAGGAAAAAACATTTTGAGAATATTTTTACAGAATCGGTTTTTCGTTCAACACAAACCATCCACAACGAAACGAAAGGCTGCTTTGGACAGTTGTTATCATATGGATGTACCTCGAAAAAAAAGTATTCACGCCCCCTTGAAGCTGTTCATTTTTTGACACATTGCAACCGTAAACCTCGTTAACAGACCAATTTGTTCATTATAACCCACTGCTTTGATTGTTAAATCCAATTTTGTACAAATAGAAATGTGAAAAGTATCGATTCAAATTTCAGTTTTATCATCAGTTCTCAATTAGATCGATTTAGACGGCCTCATTTCTAAAACACATGGATTTCCTACCAGATGCATGGAGAATGTGTTCAAGAGGACTATATTAGAGGTTAGCATTTAAACCAAAATGGTTTAACTTGATGCATATTCGTTAGCGATTGTGGTTTTAACATGAGAAAATGGGGAGAAAAAAAACACACCAATATATTGCATGACAGAAGATAAAGAGTGTGGCTGTCTTTTTAGTTTTAAATGATCTAGTATAGCAAAAGACACATTTATCCTCTGGCTCCTACACACACACACACAAAATTAAATAAAGCTGAAAACTTAATCATTATCACAACACTGACGTTTTACTATTATTCCACTTATATCCATATGCAGAAAGAGTTTGGCAATATTATAAATACTGTGGTTCGTTCTTTCTCTTATTGGCAAAGAAGATGGCTCTAAAACTATACACACCCTCATCTTACAGGGTAGGACCCATTTTCCAGAGCACCTGCTGTGTAGTGCTGATAACCAGCGAGCGGCCGCTCCATCTGCAGCCACTCCCTGCCATCTTCGTTGAAGTAGCACCGATATCTCCTAACGTAACGCTGGCGTGTTGTAACTGAGGGCTTTGGAGGGATTCTGAGAGTTGTTCGCTAATGCAGGCGGAGGGAAAATCCCCCTTCATCAGTCCCCCCCCCCCGTCCTAAACATGGAAAACAGTGAGCTGAGATCTGCTGCCGTGATGCAAAAGCAATTCACAGTAACGTCACTAAAATCACAGGGTAAGATTTGCTTTTCAGAGAAAAACTAACAAACAAAACAAAAAAGGTACGAGAACCATAACGAGCAGACCTGTTGACATTTCGATAAGGTTTCATCCCTTCAGAGGCTGATATCTGGCGCTCGACTCAGGGGGGGAGAAACTAACACCTCAAGTCCACCCTGGCAAACGGAGCTCATGTCCTCCGCTTGAAGGGATCAAGATAAAACTTTCTGCAGCTTTATTGTTGTTTTTCCTCTGTAAACGGGCCGTCGGCGGGAGGCGGATGGCTGGTTTGGCAAAACGTGTCGGTCTGTTCACGAAAAAGGTGGCGAAAGACACAATTCATCTTCGGTTTTACTGGTCACTTGGTGACACGAGCGATTCCCTGAGGCGTACATGAGTTGATGCTTTCCGTGAAGATTTAAGTAAACGGCGTTTTTTCCATCCTCCTGGCGTTCATCAGGGTTTTAATTTACTTTTTTTAATTATTTAATGCGAAGACCCCCCACTTTGTGTCTCAGACACCTGAATACAGTACCGTACTGTACGCCTCACATTAAAAACCAATGGAAGAAAATACTACATAAATACATGTTTTCCCCTCTAAATGCTGACGGCGGCACAATGAAGCTAAATTTACAGCTTCAGCCGTCCCTCAGCTTGGCACCCAGCTCTGAGCAGGGGTCTGTTTGGAGCCGGCGAAGCTTCCAGAGCTCCTGTTGGCGTTCTGGGTGGAGGTGGCGGCGGAGTCGAAGCTCAGGTCCAGGCAGTCGGCCTCCATCAGTTCGTTGCGGATGATCGAGTCCATGTCGCAATCCAGGCTGCCGTTGAACACGTCCAGGTCCCCGGGGAAGCGCTCCTGCAGCGAGGCGTTCTTGCCGGGAGACTTCAGGTGCGCCGGCTTGGCGTTGGCGTGGCTTCCTCCGCCGTTGTCTGGGGTTGACAAGTCAGCTTGCCAAACAGGCACTGCGGCGCTCTGGGCCTGGCCCACGGCGCCGGGGTCCTTGCGGAGCAGCAGGGCGTGTCGGCGGGAGTTCTGCAGGGCGATGGCGGTGCTAGCCTGCGACATCAGGGGGTCGGACTGGGTGAGCATGACGTTGTTGTGGCCGGGGGAGTCCAGCAGGTCCTGCAAGCTCTGGTGGTCGCTATAATGCGAGGCGGACGTGAAGGTGGTCTGCTTGTTCTCCTGGATGGTCTGCATAGGCGACTGGCGCAGGCTTGTGATGGACGTGGGGCTGAAGAGAGGGTTGGGCCCGTAGCTTCCAGAGGGACTGCCCAGCCCGGTGTTGGAGCAGCTGAAGGTGAACACCGAGCCTTCCTGGCCGATGGCGACGTGGTCGTCCTCCCCGGGCGGGGGCTGCTGAGTTGCCGTCAGGCTGATGTTGTCCAAAAGGTCATCCATCAGGTTGTCGGACAGCCCGTCATTCAGATTCATGGTGCCGGCCAGGTCGGAGAGCCCCGTGGGTCCCGTGGACGGGGACATGCTGCTGGGGCTGGAGTACAGCATGGGGGAGAGGGGGGAGTCGTCGTCGGGGACCTCGTCCAGCTCCAGGTTAGCCAGGATCGGGGACAGTCGGCCGCTGAGCGTGCTGGCGTTGGAATTGGTCCGGGAACGGAAGTCTGTCCAGGCGTCCAGCTCGTCGCTGCTGCGGGACGTCGGACTGCCCGTCCATTTGGAGAGGCTGGAGGAGCTCTCGGAGCTGCCGTCCTGCGCAGCTTGCAGAGAGGCTTTCTTCTTGGTGGCCCGCCCCCGGGCCCCCTTAATGTACTTGCTGTTGTCCATGGACACGGCCCGGCGACGGGGCGCCTTGCCGCCTTTACCGCCTTCTGGGTTGACCATCCACCAAGAGCTTTTCCCGGTTCCTTCATTCTGGACTTTCACAAAGCGGCTATGGAGGGACAGATTGTGTCGGATGGAGTTCTAGAAGAAGGGGAACAAAAAATACACGTCTTGGTAAAATCATTCAAAGATGCATCTCATTTATGTAGGTTCATCTCATCAATGTTCACGTGAGAATAATCATAAGTATTCACACCCCTGCCGGTGTATTTTATTGGGCTTTTATGTGAAACTTCAAGACAAAGATGTGTTAAAGAGAAGCAGCCCCCAAAAGCATGATGCTGCCACCACCGTGGTTCACAATATTATTGGTAAATTCAGGGATATGGGAAACATTTTCACCGCATTCATCATCAGTACAGGGATAAGACGCAGAAAGATCAACACCAACCACATTTTTAGGGAAATAAAATAACTTACGGTTGTAAAAACCAGTCAACCTTTCGCAGAGCTACAGCAATGAACTCTTAAACAAGCGTGTCAGTCATAATGCGTACATCTACATCACAGAGGAGACCTAAATTGTTTATCAAACGAGAACAAACAAGCAACGCGAACCCTTCAAAGCTAGTATTGCAGCTTTTTCCCTCTGCGTGAACATCTCCAGCACTGGAGTCCAACAGACTGCTTCGCACCTCACACTCTGTCCTATTTCTGGCTGTTCGGAAAGGTCCGCAGGATTTCTCTGGAGATCTTCCCAAGCATGTACAAAATTAAACAGTTGGAGCCTGCCTGCCCGGTCACACCTCACAGCAACGGGAGACTCTGCAGAGATCTCTGCAGCCCGCAGTCCTATCTGAAACAATCCCATTACTCCTCCCCCGTCGCATTAAATCACCAGTTTTATATCTTCAGAGTCGGGTATGGCGTTGGGGTCAAAGGATTTTTCTATATTTAACAGCGACCTGTACGGTTCAGTGATTGCCGTGCAGCAAAGGCCTGAGCAGGGACAACTGAACGGACTCGTCTTTACTGGGGCTGCATAAAAGCACAGGGTGAAAATCTTTGCATGAGATGCAAGACGTTGTTGGATGAGAACAATCGGAAAAGCGACGAGGAGAACCTATTACTGGGCTCAAGAAGAAGAAAAAGGCTGGGCAATTTTCAAAATACGGAGAGGAGGTGATGTGTTGCAGAGCTCAAAGCTTTTACACCATTTTTTTTTTGGTTGACCCCAGATGGGAGAGGAGCTAGACTAACATAATAAAACATAATAAAAGCTACGAAGTCACTTCAAGTGGATAATACTTAGTAATCAGTAATCAATGACTTTGTTTGCTGGGTTATAAACAGGATGTGACACAGACGCGTACTTCTTTAAGCCGTTGGTCATCCATATTACAGCATCTTGAAATCCCCAGTTCACAACATTAGATACCTTCTACATCCAAACTGTTAGCTTGGAAGTTTGTATAAAAGGTAACATTTGTTAAACTCCCGTGGGTAAAGTGTGCACTTTCGTTATAGACATTAGCTAAAAAAATAAATAAAAAGGGCATTTACGTACATGGATTTTCTTGGAGAAATAAACCTGACAAGGAACTATAGAGTATCCGAGTCCGGATCAAGAGAAGCTTGTGTAAAAGGAAAACAAGATCCTAGTTAATGTGTAAATGATGGCTTCCATATTATAAAGCGAGAATCCAAATGTTACATTCGACAGTGCAAGATGATTTTAACAACCTGTCATTATGCAAGTGCCTTACAATTAAGACCGAAACAGGCAATATTGCTTTAACCTCCACGTGCTGTTGAACAAAATCTTTCCAAGGCTTGGAACTTCTTCTAAATTGCTCTAATTGCAATTTGATGGACGTTTAGCTTTAAACGGAAACAATGGTTCATCGAGCTTGACTTGTTCAACGTCTGTTTGCTGCAACAGAATCCAGCTGCTGCTTGCTGATTCAACCACTCACACTTGTCAAAAAGAAGCATGTAAAACAGAAATCCTGTCGTACTTTTTTTGTTGTTTTTATCGCTGTGTAAGTCGCAAAGCTGACGGCAGAATAACACCAGCTAGCCTTCCATGTTCTTTCAGCTGTCACAGAGGTGGCTGTGATTCGGTTTCGTGGTCTTTTTACTAGGTTGTCATTTGTGGAGATGCCGATTTGGGACTGTATTATATTACAGCAGGCAGATGTGCAGCAACAAAGAACGGCAAAAAGAAAATCTAAACAACTCTCGGACAAAGAGACTGGAAGATAGAAACTTAATAAAGAAAAACGTACTAAGGATGGGTTTGAGTTATGTAGCGTTCATATTAGTTGATACTGTTAAGAGTTATGAAAAGAAATCCAATCAGCTCTTGTGAAACAAACTAAATGGGTTTAAAAGGGGTAGTTCAGTATAATATTTCTAAAGGATCTTGGCGATAGGAAATGGGCAAAGACATTCTCAGGGCAGCATACAGTAGTTTCCTTTTATCAAAATGTAACCAAAAACATTTAAGACCAACGTTTCTAGTCATGTTTTTTTTAAACACTATATTTCTATATTACAACATAATTGTTTTACTTGTCACAGTTGTGATACTGTTAGGACGTTATTACATTACTTTGATTGTCAAGCACGGTCACAAGTGTAAATCAGTCGGGCGGCTATACAAAGTATATTAGCATTATTCTGTATGTCAATAAAATAAAATAAAGTTTCTTGAATTTGGACATATCCGGTTTAAAAAATAAAAAAGGTAAAAAACAAAAAAAAGTTTATTAGTCTCCATGCCGTGGGAGGTGTGTGTGAATTATTATTGGTGTAAAATCCTCACATTTGGGGATGATTTTGTGGGGAAAAAATTAAAAGTATCCCAAAGACGATGTAATTATGCACATCTCAGTTTGATACTGTATTCCATTTCCTTGCCCCTAATTGGAGCCTTAATTAGAAAGACTATAGATGCGATTGTGTGTGATAATACACATTTAGGTAGATTTGGCGTTTCTACTGTACAAATAAGCACTTATAGGTGTTTTTAGAAGAGATTTCAAGTCTATGGGGATTGTAGCTATTCGTGGTTGCCTGTGGTCCCAAACCTCTGCAAATACAGGAGGTCCACTATAACGGATCACTGTCTGCAGTAGCAAACTCTTTTACAGTCTTCATTTAGTGTAGATCCAGATTTGTTGGCTAGTCCAAGAGATTCCTGAAGGAAAAACGTGTAGAACTTAAATCTAGCTGGACAACAGAATAAAAACTGTTTTTTACAACCAAAGCAGAAAGTGCTTCAATTACAAGAATGCCATAGGAGTTTTATGCAAATAAAACTCTGGTCTTCTTGGGTAAAACACATACTTAGTAAAAAAAAAGGTGTGTTTCTCTTATTGGTTTTAATATTTAAATAGAAAAAGGAAGCAGGAAGTGATGCATCAACACTTATTTCACTAAATTAAAGTTCTAAGAACAGCCAGAGCAAAACGTTCTGGAAAGACTAACTAGCTGACAGATTGAGCCTGATCCACTTAAGAAATTTAAAAGAAATCATGAAAATGTTATAATCAGTTAATTAAAATAATTTAACTATCCCAAAAGGAAATTAGAGGGTAACTCGTTTAACTAGGGAGTTGTTATAGGTGTTGATGGCTGTGGGCAGGAAAGATCTTCTATAGCGGCCTGTGTTACAGCTGAGCCGAAGAAGACTCTGACTCAAGAGACGTGAAGTTCTTGCATCCTGAAAACAATCGATCTTAAAAACGCTACAGCGGTTTATAAGAAACGTGTATACCCAGTAAGATTTAAGCGAACGGCGGTCGATTCATTTATAACAAGCTTTTTTTGTTTGGTTTCTCCTTTGATTAAAAAGCGTCCCACGTTCCATCCTTAGTTCTTGTTTTACACGGGGAAACAAAACAATCATCTTTTCAATCCATATTCATGAAAATCAAGGGTGGAGGCATCGATTCTCAGTCTGGATCTCGTCTCTAAAGACGTAAAGGCGTCCGTTTTAAACGCAGAGAGAGATCTTAGCGGCCCAAAAGCTTTTAACTGAACCTCACTTTTAAACATCCAGGTCTATCCCTTCGGTGTCAGGCAGGCTACTCGGGCGCATAAGGCCTGAGCCAAATGGTATTTAAAAGATAAATCACAACCACAGCAGGACAGTCAGAGCGAAGCCTCGTACTGGAGCCCGGCCAGTTCAGCCACGACCCAGCAGAAGCACTCAGCTGCTCCCTCACACCGCTACGCGTTGACCTACATAATTTATAGCCAGTCGATCGATTACTGTGAGCGGTCCACATGAAGGAAGAAAGAGAATGGCCTAGTCAGGCTTAGCCGGGTAGTACAGGAGTAGACAGGGTTTATATTTAGACCGGACGACATGTCACTGCTGTGATTGCGTGCCAGTCCCGAGTTTAAAGCCACCAACCCGACGGCCACGCGTGAAGACGAGCAACCTCGGATCCAGATAGCCGAACAAAGCATCTCCTAGGAAGTGCTGATGTCAGCAAAACCCCAGCATCTCAGCGCCCGAGCGAGTCGAGTTAGAGATGAATGGAGACCGATCGCATTTAATCCAGAGGTTTAACTAACCGCACTAATCAGTGATTAGCATCCATTTGTGTGGCACTTGCGTCTCCCGGCCAGATTCAGCATTTCACTCAGTCCCCTCGGGCCCAGAAGGCATCTCCCTGGAAGCGGACGCTGCCCGTCACAGTCGCGCGGGATTACAAACCTAGTTTCCCTCCCCTTCCGTCTAAATCCTGCAGAAAGCTCAAAGCCTTCATCGGACTTGATTCCACGTCAGATGAATTGGTCCGGTCCAGCATAAACTAATCCCGACAAATCAAACCGATGCGGCGGGGCCCTGTGCTGCAGCGCGAGCAGTTTCTCTGAAAGTAAAATTGACTTTGCATTACCTGCCTTTCAATTTAAGATAGATGGATGGATGGATGGATGGATGGATGGATGGATAGATAGAATATTTAAGCTCGGTTTTCTACAGCAGAATTTCTGTTAAAATAACTTTAGCATTACAAAATAAACATTTTCCATAACACCCGTGTCTACAGTTAAGTTTTTTTTCAGGAATTATGAACATAAATAAGAAGGAAACTTCTATGGATCTCATAATTTAAGTAAATTAATTAAAGTGTAAATTAAAAAACAAAGTTTTATATGACCGTTGATGATAATATATGTCATGCAGTCAAATATTCACACATTTCACTTATCAGTTATCGGTTGTCAGCAACGCTCCGTGCATGAAAACCTTCTGGTGCGAGACCACCAGAAGTGGGAAAATAAGCAACAGCAAAATGAGCAACCCAACCAGACAGATTTGATCAGCTCGACCACATTTCACCAGATTTTTCCACAAAGTCTGAGGCACTCAGGTTGCATCACAATTGCAAGAAACTCTGCTTTAAATGCTCCAGTCAGTGTTTGACTAGCGCCAAACCATGAAGTGAGAAAAAAAACGATTACCTGCAGAAACCTAACTTGTACATCCACTGTACTATTCCTGTCTTTAATGGCTCCAAGTGGAAAATCTGGCTGAATTTTATACCTTTTCAGCAGTAACTACACAACAACTGCATTTCCTTCTTGCATCGACTTACATTAGCCGAACGAAAAATAGGATTGGTGGGCGGATGCAGTGTTAAGTAGTATTAACCACCAACTATGCTAACCCTGGGCGGGAAAAGCTCGAGGGTAGAACCTGAACGCACGTTCATTGAAACAAGCATAAGCACCTCTTAACCTGGCAACAGAAGAAAGTTCTTTTAGAAAGCTTAATAAATTAAAAAAGAGACGGCTAAAACGAACCGGCTTGAACCGTGTTCTTATTTGTGAGACCTACATCTTCTAGATTCTCGTTCTGCGACCACTTGTCTTTGGGTTATAACGGGGGGACCGTGGCGAGCGTTGGGTGTCGATGTCAGATCTGAGCTAATCTTGAGCATAACAAAGGGCTCAGTCTGCCTGAAACATCACCGCAATTATTTAGAACAGGACGTATCGAGAAGACTGGATGGCTTTAGACCAAAATGGCTTGAAATCCCTGAACAGCTCGTAGAAATGAAATGTGGCCATTCTAGTCTCTTCCTTAACGACTCGGAGAAAAACCTTTTTGTTTAGTAATTTATTTCATACCACATAAGTGTTTGGGGTGAAAAAACAAAACAAACATTACTGCATGTCCTTAGGAGAGGACATGTGTTAGGACTCAAAGCCCAGGGAGTCCTCTGTGAGGGACCACAGGAACCAACATGGTGGCACAGGTACGGCTTCAGATATACGGACCAAAAACAAACGTCCTCCACAGGGGGAGAAATTAATTGCTGGTTCTCAAGATTCTGAATCATCTTTGCTTATTTAATTTACGATGTCTGACAACCTTTGACCCAATCGTCCCGACTGCAGGTGTACCAAGTCAGAATCGATGCGGGATCCCATGTGGAGCTTGTTGCAGATCTGATTTGTTTAGGGGTGAAAAGTTCAGTAAGTAAAATCAGATGTGGGTCTCATCTTTGCAGAAGAGTAAAAACAGAAAAAGACCTGAGACTAAATACCTCTCGTGACGTCACCAGACGCCGCACGTGTGGAAAGCAGCTTTTGTGGGAGGCGAGATTTTTATTTCAGTTAATGGCCAAAATAACAGAGCAAAGACATAGAAAGACTCTAAGCGAGCTCATAAGGGAAATAACTGCTCTGATATCCTTTTTGTTACCGGGGAGCAGTTTTCCCCACAGCCGCGCGTGTCGTGCGTGAACGCGGACACGGTGCGGGTCTTTGTTGTCACGCTCACCTTCCAGCCCGCAGAGCTGTTGCTGTCGCCTTTGTCCTTAAAGTACGGCACCGACCTCACCATCCAGTCGTAGATCTGGGACAGGGTCAGCCTCTTCTCCGGGGAGCTGTCGATGGCCTGGCTGATCAGGTCCGCGTACGAGTAGTTGCCCCAGGCGTTCCTGCGGGCGGAGGACTTCCGCAGCTGCTGCGAGGCCGAGCCGCACGGGGCCGCCGCGGGGGTCCGAGCGGAGGACGGGGATCCGTCGGCGGCCTCCTCCAAGCGCTGGAGGTCCGGCGGCCGGGACGCGGAGCGGCCGCTCGCCTCCCCCGCGGAGCCTCCGCGCTGCTGCTGCGCGCCGCCGCCTTCCTCGTCGTCGTCCTCCTCCGGGATCGCGTCGGCGTCGCCCGGCCCGGGCTTGCCCGCTGCGGAGTCCGGACGCGGCAGCGGCCAGGTGCAGGAGCGCGGCCGCTTCTGGGGCTCGAAGTCCGGGTCTATCTCCACGTTGGGCGGAGGAGGCTGGTCTCCGTGGGGCGGCGCGTCGGCCATGGTGACTGCGGGGTCTCGGTGCTCGCACAGCGGACTGCCGGATCACTCGGCTCGCATTCCATCAAAGTGGAGCTCGGGGCTCCGGGGACGCGTCGCGTCGCGTCTGGGTTTGATCGCCACGCAGCGCAGAGCGCAGATCCGCTCCAACACGTGTCCGCGCCGCCAGATGCGCCCAGCCGCCTCAACAACGCATCTCCCCCCGTCGCGCCAGCGCGATGCGGCCGGGAGGGAACCAGCGATCAGCGGAGCCTACCGGGATCAGGGGCTGCGAGAAGCAAACCAACCCCCCACCCCTCATCACAGCTCCATCACCCCGCGCACAGCTGCCATCTTGACCGCCTCCCTCCTCCCCAGCTTAAGGTCCTAATTAGACGCGCACAGAGCTGAGCTGCCAGCCGCCTCCAGACACCATCGAGGCGAGGAGTTCCTCAGGGCTCCTGCTCCTTAGGGAGCTGCGCTGGAAACCAGGAGAGCCTGAAAAAATCCGCCCTAGGTGGAGGAGAGAAATACTGATGCATCCTGCCTCCACATCCCTGGCATCTTCCTGTGGCCAGCAGAGACTCCTCTCTCAATCTGCTGCTGCTACGGTTGGTGCACTACGAGTGGAGAAGGGCAGGGCTGGAAAGAACACACACACACACACACACACACACACACACACACACACACACACACACACACACACACACACACACACACACACACACACACACACACACACACACA
>JAVLVB010000657.1:2542792-2554876 GCA_032876305.1 Orestias chungarensis
CGCAGGAATGAGCAAACTCCTCCAGGTCCGATTGTTACATGGCTCACATTTATCTCTTAGACTTCGTTCTCATTTTTTTGTACAGGAATAAAAAGGTAAATAACACCCATTTATTTTCAGAACCATCCCAAAATTCCTCTGCATCAATTTGAAGATGGACTAGCATTTTTAATGTATACATCATTGCATGGATGCTGGAGAATATGAAGCTAATGAGAAATATTACAGCTCATTTTTGAAGAACCTGGGTGTTTGATGGGAGGTTTAGTGGAGCTGAGCTTTACACCATCTAACAGCCAGTTTAAGATTTTTTGGGGGACATTTACAAAGATATATCCAAAACATGGGGCTACAACAGTCTTATTTATGGTGGTAAGACAATCCTGAAGAAGAAACGCAGACTGGAGAGAGGAATGACCTGGATGAAGTCCTCTATTTAGATGAAAGTATATTTTAATCTAATTTTTAATAGAATCAAGGTATGTGGAGTCTTAGCCATAGATTTGTAGTTTTAAAATGAAGAGGGTTGTTACTGGTATAATGTTCAATGAGGCAATCACCTCATCTTAATGGAGAAGCGCTGGGTTGAATGTCGGCTCTGGCGGGGCGACTCTACGTCGGGCCTCTGAGAAGAAGCAGAGTACAGATGTCAGGACGCCTACCTGAACAGAGGCGATGAATAAAGAGCTAAAGCTGTTCTCCAAAATAGAACAGAGCAGACTGTACTTTGGAAGGAAGGGTAACTCCTTCCATGCTTGCAGCAGGGCGTTGCATAATCTTCTGTGGTGTAGAGCTTTGGTTTTTTTCCCTTCTGCTCCTTCAAAGCCGTCTGTCAGCCAGCAGATTTGAGAAAACTGAACAAAACGATGAAGACGGCTGCCTCCGTTGTCAGGACTGCTCCTCCGGCCCAGAGCCGGACGGTCAATTCTACAATACAGTACTCTTAAAATACATATGCAGGTGGAGGGGCTTCTTACTTAGCCACATTTCAAACCCTATCATGAAACGGTTTTATCTTTTAGCCTTTGAAGGACTCCACATTTTCTACATCGATGTCTGTCATTACTAAACATAAGAGCAAACATCCTTTCACGCAATCCAAGCGTGACGCCTTAAACATTCATCGCTCTCACCCCCAGCTTGTCTAGACACCGTTGTAGTACCTAATCCTCCTGGTCTTTTCTTCCAACATTCAAGCATCATTTAATCATGGAAGACTCCCAAAATTCCTTTGGATCAGTTAACCGTGGCGTGCCTCATAGTTCATGTCTCGGATCCCTTCTGTTTACCACCAACATGCTTTCCCTTGCTCCGATCATTTTACCTCCTTGGTCTCGGCTTCTAATTCAATGGTAACAAAACATTTGTATCCCCATCCCACACACAGCATTAGTTGTTAGCTGTTTGAATGTAATCATGACGCAATCCGACTGAAGCTCAACAGTACTAATGTAGAACTCCTGGTCTCGTTCCCCAATGCCCTACTCCAAAAAACTGAACTCCCACTAATGGATCTTGACAAATCCCCTTTCTTACAATCCCAAAATGTTTGCCCATGGGTGTCACTCTGGACTACATACTTTATTTCCCAGCTATAAAAATAAATTTGACATTAACACATTGCAGACATTAAACCTCTCTAAGCACAATCAACCAAACCTTTGTTCAAGACCAGAAACATTACAGCAAACAAAGTCCTTCCTTGACATTAGACTGCAATGCACCAACACGAGGTTTTCAGTCACAGATTTGCTGTGAAACAGACTGCAACAGGAGATCCATCTGCACCTAAACCAACATTTGATTTCCCTCTGGGACTAATGAAGTATATTTAAAACCTAAACGAAACTGGAACTCTAAATGGTATTTACATCTAGGGTGAAAACTAGAAGCTATGGCTGACATTTACACCCACACCATGATACTACCGCCCCATATCTCTCACACAGGTTACTGCTGGCGGCATTTATATAAAGCATTTCATAAGAACCTTTTTTTTGTTGTTGTTGTTGAGGCTTTAAGTGTTAGCATTTCTTTAATTTTCATCTTTTAAAAGGTTTTCACCTATGTTTTTTTGTTGTTGTATAACAACATAACACTTCACTTTAGGGACCAAAACCACCAGTTTGCAACAAACAAACATCGTACAGGAAAATATATTCTAAGTCTTTTCTCACTTTCACTTCCCACTCACTGCAAGCTTTGTTTTTAGACGCTCATAAGCATCACTATTCGATTTAACAAAAGTTCAGTTTGTTTGTCTTTTTACTTTTGAGAAGACAGTTGAATAAAATCCAGTAAAGCAGCGTTTTGTTTCAGAAGGAGGAATGAAAGTTTTAGACTAAAATTCGCTTAAGATCATTTGAATCAAGGAATACTATATATAATAAATGGAATCCCATTTGATTGATGATGCAGATTATGTTGCATTTTAAATTGTTCTTTTTAATAAAACAAATTGAAAATAATCCTTAATTAGAATCATTCACTCCATAGTCTCCATCCCTCTTCTGTCTGACTCCACTTGATTCCATCCAGTGCAAACAACCGATTTCAGAAATCAACCATGATAATTAGTAAATAGTCGACAAGTGTGTAATCTAATCTCAGTATATTACAAAGACCAAGGAATGCGTGAGAATGGAACTGTAGACCCTTGTCTATTGTTTGAAGATTACAGATATTTACTATCACTTTTAGTCCTTTTTATTTACTTGTACCAACTTAATTATATTACTGTAAAAGCCTTAACCTAAAAGTTTTCATTAAATAAATAAAAAATGTAAACTTTTATATAAATGTAGTGTTTTCTGGACAACATAATCTAAAGAAGGGCTTTTTTTTAATACAGTTTACAGTTATTCATATCTTACTCATTTTTCTTCCATTTTATAGTTTTATCTAGTTTACATGATTTGATCATTTTATTGTGTTTTTTCTTTTGTTACAAATTAATGTATGAAACATTCTGACTGATGTTATTTATTAAAAAAGCAGTCAATATGTCCTCTGTGTCTCTGGAGGAGCAGCAGAAAATCCCAGCTCAGGTAGGAGAATCTGACCATAGGACAACTACTGAGGTTTTCTGTGAATCTGTCTTTTATGGATGAAGAGTAAGAAGATGAAAACGGGAAGCTAGTCAGAGTTGATGGGAAAGATAAATGGAGTTAAAGTCTTGTCAAAAAGTGGATTAAATAGCTTTTGCAATGTGTTTCTATGTTTGTCCACTGAAAAGAGGGAAGTAAGCAAAGGATCTTAGACTGCAAACAACAAGAAACAGAGATTTAGAGAAGATATATTTATGTTATCGTTTCTTTAGGAAGATCAAACAGCCAATCATTGCAGTCGAACTGAAATGATCCATCTACTTCAAATGTTTCCTTGGCAGCACCAATAAAAATAAAAATAAATCACCTTAAAATCTAACAAAGTCCGTCCGTCTTTTTCATATTTATACTTGATAAGTAAAACAACACACAACTTAGTAAGAAATCAGTTCATTAAAATACCCAAAACTGATTCAAATGGACCATAAACCTCCAGTAAACTACTGGATGTATTTTATAAATTGTCCATGTTGTTTTTTTTTAAAGATTTTTCTCAAACCGACAGAGGAGTATTAAAAGCAATAGAATACCTCAGAGGTCATCCAAGAATTAAGCTTAAAGTGCACATTTGCATTTGAATGGTCAGATTATTTCAAATACTAATAAATATAGTATGTACATTTCCACAAGTACCGTGCAAACAGTCATCCCAGCTTTGTGCTTGATAAGTGAGATGGAGTAGTGTATTTTTGGTGTATATGGGAGTAGCTCGTAGTGTAGCCTGTGCACCTCCGGTCCACTTGTTACATCTTTGATTTTAAGCTTCTGTCGCCATCCAGCCAGTAATCTTCTGTCTGCATCTCTGTGAGCCGAGACACAGTTCTCTGAAAGGCAAACCTCTCTTCTTCCCCACTGAAGATGGACAGACTGCTGGCCTCGTCCTGTGACAGAGGAGAGATGATATCGTGCTTTACTTCAAAGAAACCCACCCATCATATTATTGGAGAGAAATATTTCAGTAAAATGTGGTGCATTGAATTTTGAATTTGGTCACAATTAAAAAACAAATCAAAACTAGGGAAATGTATTTAAATCCCCTGGCAATAAATAAACAAATTATCAATTTTATGCTGGAAAGTTCAATAAATAATGTTATTCTGGGGCACACAAATGGAAAATTACAGAAGTGCTCCATTTTCCTGCTATACTTCCACTATAACACTGATGTTCTGACTTAGATATGAAACAGTAAAAATGCAGAAACGTAAAAAAATGAGAATATTGTACAAAAATATTTAGTCTTTCATCAACGAATTTAAACATATTATTAGCAACTACATTGGTTTTTTAGAGATCATATGGCTGAGTCAGCGGCCCTCTATTCAGATGTGAGCTGTGCAGAGGGACAGTTCCATGACTGTTAGAGTGATAACGGAGTTATAGCTCTCACCCTTTTCAGCCCCAAGTCATCCATCAAAATGTGGCTTTCGTCGTGACTGTGGTCGCCATCGAGCACAAAAATGTCCTCTAGCGAACGTTCTGCAAGTATCACCACCCGTACCTGAAACCAGCGAAGACTCCACATTCACAGCTCCCTCTACAGGTTAAAGGTGTGAATCATTGATTAGGGGGGTGGTACCTTGTGCTCGTAGAGGGCGTCCACCAGCGTCATGAGTCGCCTGGCTTGAGTTTTCTTGTTAAGTGTCAACAGAGGAATGTGTCGGATAAAGACAGTGTCAAACAGTCTGGATATTTCCAGGTAGTCACTGGCCCCTAAAGGCTGAAAGACAGATTTTCCATAATAAAACACCAAATCAGCTCATTCAACATTAACGTTGTATTTAGAAATCAACCTAAGTTAAGTTATTTCTATAGTTATGCTGCTATAGGCTTAAGACTGCTGGAGGACAAACTGACCACTTCTCTCTCTGCTACTTTCTTCCTTTGTCCAATCTGCTTTAGTTTCCATTATTTCAACATTTTGTTGTGTTCTTCTCTCCATTGTAGCTAAACCTGGCCTGGCGTTCTGTTAGCTAAGACAGCTTCTTGGATGAGAACATGGGCTGAGATGCTTCCAGTGACGTTCTACAACTGCTGCTATAAACTCTTTTTTTTCAGTATCCTGTGCTTCTAATTTAGCTTTCTGTCTTTTCAAACCCCCAGTCGATCGTGGCAGATGGCTGCTTGTACTGAGCCTGGTTCTGCTGGAGGTTTCTTCCTGTTAAAGGGGAGTTTTTCCTCTCCAGTCGCCACATGCATGGTCAGTATGAGGGATTGCTGTAAAGGCAACGACAACACAAGCCATTGTTTCTGTCTGCTGATTCCAGAGGAGTGAATGCTGCAAGTCAATGACTCGATGCAATCTGCTGTGGTTCCTTAGATTAGAAACTTTTTCAAATTGATTTGTTTATGATGCATCTTTGATTTTAATTGATTTTCTTGTAAAGTGCCTTGAGACGACATCTGTTGTTAATTTTAGCTCGAAACATTTTATAGTGTGCAAAAAACCTAAATAGATTCAAAAACTAAAGGAATTGGAACCCCCTAAACAGTTTTTATTACGTTAAAACCACAAATTTCAAGGATTATATCTGAAAGGCAACAAAATGGAGCACAACAGAGAAACAGAAGAGGAACGCGTGAGCAAAATTTGAGCAACATGCAAAACACGATGTGTCGTGAGAAGTACAGACTGCACGTCACTACACCATCCTCCCGGTGAAACACGGTGGTGGTAGCATCATGCTTAGGGGAAGTTTGCTTAATATGAAGCAGAATAACTGATTTGTGGTTAGGTGGAGCTAAAACATGACAATCTTTGGAAAAAGCAACAAAAACCTAAAATAAACAGCCTTATCCACGATGGAACGACTTACATCAAAGCATTACATTACAACGGCCTAGTCAAAGTC
This sequence comes from Orestias chungarensis, assembly GCA_032876305.1. NCBI lineage: Eukaryota > Metazoa > Chordata > Actinopteri > Cyprinodontiformes > Cyprinodontidae > Orestias > Orestias chungarensis. The sequence goes on from JAVLVB010000657.1 coordinate 2,548,752, forward strand.
CAGACCTACATCCAGTCAGGTAACAGTAATTATAAGTTGCTGTTCATAAACTCCACCATCCAATCTGACTGAGATTGAGACACATTGTTGGTGCTAGGTTGGACTCACTCTGTCACACAGCTCCTCAAACGTACAGTCCACGATGGTCCCGCACGCTTTGTTCAGACGGACCTTCCGGTTGTGAACGTTCAACACTCGCGGTCGGGTTACTAGGCATTTAAGTGGGAAAATAAAGGTCAAGACGTGCTGCGAGAACTGGCCAAAAAGGCTGCAGAGGTCGGCACTCACTGTCATTCTGTTTGAAAGCCAACTCGTCGAACATCTTATCCAGCTTGGCCTCGGCGTCGGGTTCATCAGAACTGCAAACGACGACACAGAAATGTTTATAGAAAGTAAGGCAGCGTTCCTTTGCCTCCCTTTGGTGACTTACAGGAAGTAAAGCTTCCCAGCCGAAGGTCTGTTCTGTTTGCGGTAGTCGATCCCCGCATCGAGGCGAAGAGTTTGGCAGTTTTTCTGCATGTGGGAGAATTGTTTCTTTAATTGTTTCTTTAATTGTGTCTTTAACGCACACAGCAGAAAGCCAACACAGGTCCTCCAGCTTACCTGCAACACCGAAATAAAAGGCACGAAGTTGACTCTCTGCAGGCCGTTCTTGTACAAATCTGACGGAACATAAAGGGTTTGAAAATATGAGCTGGGGTTCACATTAAACAGTGAATAAATAAATACATTTTTAAACCACTTATTGGTACCTCTACCAACCAGCTTGCTTTTAATTTAAGGACCCATATTTATTTATATTTGGTGAGGACCTAAAATCAACCATTAGATTTCTTTCTTTTACAAGCATTCATGCTTTACTGAGTGATTTCAAGAAAAAAAAAGCCGCCCTTCTATTAGAAACATAAATTTTTAAAAAAGTCTGACTGGACCTGCTTGCTCTGATATTGTGATCATTTATTATAAGCAGACGTACCAATAATTGTGTCACTACTGATTTTCAAATTAGATTTTGTTGACTCTATTGATTAATACATTTAAACGCAGCAATAAGTACGTTTTTCACTGTGATGTTATACCATTAAGTTAAAAGAAAATTTGAGGGCTTTTTCACATGTTTAGTAAATAAATGCCACACAAAGATGCTGATGTAAAATATTGCACTTGTATTACAGTGATACAAAAGCTTAATTAGTTGTTGTTTTTTTTTGTTTCAATTAGACAAAAACAAAAATTGTTTATTTTAGCGAATTGTCCTCGAACGCGCCGATCACCTTCAGGCGGACGATTGGACGTCGCCACGACAACAACACGGTTGAGAAACAGGTTTTCAAACAGCTGCTTTAGAATCATGGCATCGGCGATATCGGTGACCTGAAATGAGAGCTAGCTATAGTTAGCCAAAAAAACTAAACAAACACAGATTTTACCAGCAGCAATAGACGTTTATGGGCTTATGGTTCTTTAAAAAAGGCCATTAAAAGCACCTGAAACTCGTCAAAGCAAAGCAGACAGGCCTCCTCGCTGATCTCCTCCGCGACTGGAGCGATGGGGTCGTAGGATTTGGCCATTTTTCCCGCCTTCCTTTTCGGCATGCTTTGTTTCAACCGATGGATCCCTGGAAGAAAGCGACAGGAGCTTTGGTACAATCAGAAGAACTGAAACTCTTTTCAAGTGGGAAAATTTTCCCATCTTTATTCAGAACAGTTTTATTCTAAAGGGGGAAGAGCGTGTAAAATATTCTGCAACTCTACTCACTTTTGTGCACGTCCAACATAAAACCGTGGAAGTGGACCCTCTTTTTCCTTTCCGTTTCCACATGTGAATAAAACATGTCCATCACCATAGTTTTTCCTGTGCCTGAAACGAAAACATATCGGTTTGGATCGTTTTTATAAATGAAAGCCACCAAATTCGGATGATCAAGCTGTGGTGCGCGTCAAGTTCTCTCACCAACGTCGCCGTAGATGTAGCAGCCTTTTGGAGGCTTTGGTTTCGAAAAGAACTAGGCAATATGGATGAAAATTAAAATCAGCAACAACATTTCTGAAGGGTTTTATTTAGATAGATTTTTCAGTTGTGTAAAAAATACAAAATTGTCATTTAATGAAAAAAGAAAAAGACGTTTTCCTGCTTTTATTGTCAGAGAAGCATTTAAAATCTTTCTGCTCCGGAGTCTAAAACATTTGTTTAAACAAAAACTTTATGTTATTAAGAAAAAAAAAAAAAAGATTTAAACATTACATGTTAGGAATAAAATACATTTAAAGAGGAAATGACAATTTTTTATAAATTAGGAATGAAGATGTGAAATTTAACATATATATTAATTTGAATAAAAACACCCAGAGTGTCACAGATTTTTTTCTTTGTCAAAGACAATCTTAGATAATAAAACTGTTAATAAAATAAGATGTTAAAAGGTTGCTGTAAAATTATATGAATAAATCTCATTGTTTTGTGTGAATAGCTGAAACTCTAATGTATAAGAGAGATTAAAGTTTTGGACCCAATAATAACGTCTTCCTACTAAGTATGTTAACGTTTCATAAATACACTGAATAAACTGGTAAATGGACTTTGCTGTGTATCTACTCAACTGTGGAAAGGACTTCTGCTATTACAAAACTATTTTTGTCAGTGATATTATCTGAGTGAACCTAACAAAACATTTCCGTTTGCGTCCTCACAGCAGGTAGATTTCAAAATATGGACAAAAAAAAAAACTAAACATGTTCAATCACTCATTTTAGAAATCTAAATTGTTTTATTTAGATTTACCATCTATTGTATAAAGAGATGACTTATCCTGCCTAAGTCCCCTCCTTGTGAATCTCACCCAACCATCGATTTAGTTTTAGCACGCTTTGAGATCACACTTCTTCTGTCTACTCAACTTTCTTTGAATGTACTTGAGTACAGCACTGTGAACATGCAGCTTCTTTAGCAATGAGCTTTTGTGTCTCGTCCTCCTGTCTTCTGGAAATCTAACCAGTCAGCAGCCTTCACTACTGACTGAGAGACTATTTAGAGGCTCAGAAAACCTTTGCAGGCGCTTCAATGTAATCAGAAAATTAAGGTAATATTCCCATCATTTTGTTTTAGACAATATTTCTAATTATTCAAGATACTGAATCTTGAAGTTTTATTATCATAAGATGGAATCAAGATGACAAGATTTGTTTAACTATCCCACAAAATTTAATTTCTTAATGTCTAAAAATATTACAAATATTATGATGGGCTGATAATTTAAACTGGACTGTGTTTGATTTGCTGTGGACATTTTCAACATACCTTTTTTCGCAGTGACATTTGTCATGTTAAGCGTCACAGTATCCATTTGGAAGCAATTAAATATATATATATATATATATATTTCTAATGAATAATTTTTTTTAATCACAAGTGCAATACATTTTTTTTATAAACTTATTATTAAAAGCAGAGCACCAGTTTAGCTTAGCTATTCTCCATTCATCTCAGTAAGTCACTTAAATATGTATCTGTCAGACAAAAAAAATCCAGTTAAATATAGTAATATAAAATGGAAAAATAAAAAATATACAGTGGGTACGGAAAGTATTCAGACCCCTTTAAATTATTCGGTCTAAGTTTCATCTCAGCCATTTAGTATAACCAAAAAAGATCATTTATTTTCTCCTTAATGTTCACTTAACACCCCATCTTGACATGAAAAAAACAGAAATGTAGATATTTTTGCAAATTTATTAAAAAAAGAAAAGCTAAAATGTCACATGGTCATAAGTATTCAGACCCTTTGCTCAGTATTGAGTAGAAGCACCCTTTTGAGCTAGTACAGCCATGACTCTTCTTGGGAATGATTTAACAAGTTTCTCACACCTGGATTTGGGGATCCTCGGCCGTTCTTCCTTGCAGATACTCTCTAGTTCCGTCAGGCTGGATGGCGAACGTTGGTGGACAGCCATTTTCAGGTCTCTCCAGAGATCTTCAATTGGGTTTAGATCAGGGCTCTGGCTGGGGCAGTCAAGAATGGTCACAGAGTTGTTCCGAAGCCACTCCTTTGTTAATTTAGCTGTGTACTTTGGGTCATTGTCTTGTTGGAAGGTGAACCTTCAGCCCAGTCTGAGGTCCAAAGCACTCTGGAAGAGGTTTTCATCCAGGATATATCTGTACTTGGTCGCATTTATCTTTCCTTCAATTGCAACCAGTCGTCCGGTCCCTGCAGCTGAAAAACACCCCCATAGCATGATGCTGCCACTACCATGTTTCACTGTAGGGATTGTATTGGGCAGGTGATGAGCAGCGCCTGGTTTTCTCCACAGATACCGCTTAGAATTAACGGCAAAAAGTTCAATCTTCGTCTCATCAGACCAGAGAATGTTATTTATCACAGTCTGGGAGTCCTTCATGTGCTTTTTGGCAAACTCTATGCAGGCTTTCATATGTCTTGCACTGAGGAGAGGCTTCCTTCAGCCCACTCTGCCATAAAGCCTGGACTGGTGGAGGGCTGCAGTGATAGTTGACTTTGTGGAGCTTTCTCCCGTCTCCCTACTACATCTCTGGAGCTCAGCCACAGTGATCTTTGGGTTCTTCTTTACCTCTCTCACCAAGGCTCTTCTCCCACGATTGCTCAGTTTGGCTGGACTGCCCGGTCTAGGAAGACTTCTGGTCGTCCCTAACTTCTTCCATTTAAGGATTATGGAGGCCACTGTGCCCTTGGGAACCTTGAGTGCTGCAGAAATTCTTTCGTAATCTTGGCCAGATCTGTGACTTGCCACAAATATGCCTCTGAGATCGTTGGGCAGTTCGTTTGACCTAAGGATTCTCATTTGCTCTGACATACATTGTGATCTGTGAGGCCTTATATAGGCCGGTTGTGTACCTTTCCAAATCAAGTCCGATCAGTTTATTTAAACACAGCTGGACTCCTATGAAGTAGTAGAACCATCTCAAGAAGGATCAGAAGGAATTGTACAGCATGTGAGTTAAATATGAGTTTCACAACAAAGGGTCTAAATACTTATGACCATGTAATATTTTAGTTTTTCTTTTTTAATAAATTTGCTAAAATATCTGCATTTCTGTTTTTTTTCGTGTCAAGATGGGGTGCTGAGTGTACGTTAATGAGAAAATAAATGAACTTTTTTGTTTATACCAAATGGCTGCAATGAAACAAAGACTGAATAATTTAAAGGGGTCTGAAAACTTTCCGTACCCACTGTAGGTAAATATATATAGGTATAAAACCAATAAATGATTAGATTATTATCAGACTAACTGAGAGCGTTTGAAACCATTTGCATATTAAACTAACATCAACACAATTGTGAAGTAAAAAAAATACAAATCCATGTGTTATATTTAACAACCACTAATAGTGATTAAAAAGCACCTGTTTTAATGTGATTTTAAACATATAGTTGTATCAATGTTTCATCCCAAGTATTTTTTAAATGACTGGAAAAAAAATATGTGCCAGTTTATTAACTTTGAGTGACTCAGATATTTTAAGAACATTTTTAATTTTCTTTAACTCAATTTGGAATGGAGGGATTTCATTACATGGCAGTTAATTCTGACTAGGAGAGGATTAGGATCAATAAAAAAATGATCTTAATCTGATAGTACAGAAGAAAACTCCAATATTAAAGTTTTTTTAATCCTTTTGCTTTTGCAAGACGATACAGAAAAACAGCAGGAGACGACGACGTCTCATAAAAACACCCTTAAACATCAGATCAGAAAAACAAATCAAGATAACATTGTCCAAAAGCACATGAGAGAAAAACACACACACACACACACACACGCACACGCGCACACACACACACACACACACACTTAAAGTGAACAACATTAACAACAAAGCACTTTAGGACAACAAAACTTTAGGACAACAAAACTAGAGGCCAGCAGTGTGGACTACAAATAATAGATAACATTAAAAGTCAAATTATAATTAAAACAGACAATCAATAGTTGCTCTGTGGTCACTTACAGAAGTCTATATAAAATGAACGTCTATCTGGCACATTTTGAACCCCATATTTATATATATATATATATATATATATATAAAAAAATATATATATATATATAAATAAATACGTTTATATATATATATATTTATATATATATAT
>JAVLVB010000657.1:2554976-2567352 GCA_032876305.1 Orestias chungarensis
TTATATATATATATACATATATATATTCTATATATATATATATATATATATATATATATAAACACACATAAAATGAGCAGAAACATGTTTATCTGTTAACGTTTACCCTGGAGAAGATGGATGCGGGTCTGTTGCTGTATCCGGCCAGCCGTCTCTGCAGTTCGTCCAGCCTCCGCAGCACCGCCGTCTGCTGCTCGTCCTCCCGCAGGCTGCCGTCGCGGATCAGCCGCTCGTAGTGAGCCAGAGGTCCGCGGCTCTCCTCCTCGTCCACCGCCGCCGCCGTCTGGCCGGCTGTCACCGAGTAACCTGACCCATACAAGCGACACAGAACCGGCACGTCAGTTCCTCGTCGATGCTTCAAAGCGAGGGACCGTTAGAAGGTAAACCAGTTTAACAGTCGATGAAACAAAGACTAATTCGGATTAAACTCGGTCAAACCCGTAACCGCCGCATCTCACCTCGCCGACAGAGCTCCGTCTGCGATTTTAGTAACTTTCCGGAACAAAGCGGCTCCTTTAAAACACATTTCACCGCCACCAAGGCTGACTGTGACATCTTCGCGGACAGCGGCACGTAGGCGGCCATCTTGGTGTCAAAGGTGGCCGAAAAAGCTTTATTAGCAAACCCACAGCGAACAAAACAACAGTTCGAACACGTTTCCATCATGGCCTGCAGGGGGCGACAGATCACTAACATTGAGTGTTTACTTATCACAATTATATTTCAATGGTATTTCATTTGAGTTTATATTGCATTTTATTCAGAGGTTTAAAAAAAAAAAGGCTGAATCTATATAGTTATTTGCACTAACATGTTAAAAAAAATTGTATCCAAAAATACATTTAACTATGTGTTTGTGAAGTGTCAAACAACAGAAAAAAAACGAATGGCAGTCATATATATTTTATAAAATATGTAATTAATAGAACAGAACACTTATGTGTGTTGTGTGACAAAAAAACATGTACAAAAATACAGTTTTAATTATACACAGAATTTATTTTGTGGCACAGCTCTACAGTTAAAAATATTTTCAAAGACACAATTACAAAATAAGGGATCATTTTATAAAGCCTGTAGTCCAATTTAATAGCCTTGAGCACAAGCAATCCCTGTTTAGCTGTAAACACTCAGACTCAACATAATCCCAATTAGGCACTTTTCTCTAAAGATGTACATGAACTTTTTAAAAAGACTGAGCATCTCCACTGTTATACGTCCAATTTCACATTAATTTCTGATGTCTCACTACCTGATATAGCATAAGTATCAAATTGGAAGAACATTAATCATTGCAGTTTGACTTTCAAGAGACCTCTTGCACATATGTCACATTTGAAACTAAAAGTTGCTAGATATATATTTTTTTCCTGACAGTAACACCTTCCTCAATGAATAGCGTTGTCAGACTCACCCCCTGGTGCTTTGGTATGGTGCGTTCACTGCTCGGACAATGGTTGTATTTATGTGTTTTGCTGGTCAGGCATAAAATTGATTAGACGGTTTGGTTCTGGTAACTGATTGATTTCCAGTTGTCTTAAAAGGGCTGTTTGGTCTTTAAGTCAGATGACTAATGGAAAACTGCACGTAATTAACTGGTGTTGATAGATGGGGGTTTTTTTATGTTCTCCACAGCTTGTATTTTTATAAAGTCACAGTTTTTCTGATGCATTGTGGAAGGAAAATACTAACCAATCCGATTTAATTTGCTAAAACCCGTCAAATTATTTTCTATTTCATCTCAAATGTGCTCAAAATAACTTTTGTTCTGTATAAAACATCTGAAAAACAACACACTGGTGATTGTCCCTTCAAATGCTGCAGCTTTTAAACCATAACCCATCCTCTCTGACGGCAAAGAAATGGAGGAACTGCACCTACACAGCTGCACTGAGCCGGAGTCGGCGATAAAACATGGCAGACAACTGGCAAGGCTTACAGGCTTGTTGTCATGACAACAGAGGTGCCCCTCTCCCTCCCTGTCTCTTTAATTTACACACACTCACATTGTCACTCGCTCACTGTCTGTCAGCGTCTGCTGTACACACACACACACACTGTATTACTGTGGAATCTGCCTTGCTTTCATATAGGCGCTCTGCTACTGGAGGCACGGAGCAGAGCCAGCACCGGCGTTGGGTTATAACACATCTCCACATCTGTTTGGATGGTGAGTGCAGCCGGCGATCGATTCTCGTTTGTTTACAGGCCCCATCTATTAGATTGTCTTTGTTTTTGGACATGCTAAAAGCTGCCTTATTGTCTGTGGTTGTATGTGCTGCTGCAGAGAAGAGGAGCCTCCATCCTTTTCTGTTTTTTCCCCTCTCCATTCTTCCTTTAAGATCAGCGTAGACACTGTCATCTTAATGGTAATTCATAGCTGGGTAGCCATGGTGAAGTCAATTTCCCCCCCCCTTCCTCCCTCCCTCTCTCTGGCAGTGCTGAATGCATTAGTCTAATGAGATGTCTGCAGCCTGAGTGCCCAGCAGCAGCAGCAGCAGCAGCAGCAGCAGCGGTGGAGGAGACGAGCAGAAAAAGCTAGATGGCTTTCCCTGGATTGTGAGGGATTTAGCTTCATTTTCACTTTTAGGTCTGTGGGATATAAAATAACAGATCTCTTCTCCTGGGCTTTCACAATAGAGGACAGCAGGTAACAGCCCCCCCCCCACAAACACCGCCACCACCACCTCCCTTTTCCCTATCAGGTTTATTTATATGTTATCAGGGCAGGACGGTGGTGGTGTTCCCTTACAGATCCCTCATGGCTTCTCTTTGTATTTTTTAATTATGGCAGTGCTCGGCTCAGTGCTACTGCTTTAAGAGGGTGAGAGCGTGTTAGTGGTGTAAGTGTTGCAGCAGTCCACCCTGCTTCTAATGGACGCTGATGCCGCTTCCTTGTATCGAGCTGCTGGGGAGCAGAGTTGGATCGATGTGCAAGCACAGTGCGGCTCTGAGCGGCTTTATTTCTCCTTTGTCTGCAGCTCCAGATGAGCGTGCTCGCTGCAGCGGCACACAAGTCAGACAGCAGCAACAACGGTGACATGCAGTCGAACGCAGTGACCCCCTCCTTTATCCCCAGCCAGCCGGGGAAGATACCGGGCAGGAAGAGGGGGAGGCCCCCCCTACGCAGCGTGGCGAAGATGGATTTCCCAAACCGGTACCCAGAGTCGCTCCCGGAGCTCAAAGTGCCGAAGAAGAGGGGGAGGAAGCCGGGCTTCAAGGTCAGCCAGATGGGGAGGAAACAGGGGATGCTGATGGGTGGCTGTTTGGAAATGGGTGTGAACACAGGTAGCTGGAAACACAGGCGGAGGTGCATTTCTGGTCTGCTTCATAGATTTGAGGTTAAAATTACTTAATGAAAACCTGAAACAAATGATGTATTTGCAAAAAAGAGACTAACTAACCAATCAGCCAGACGCTCGACATTTTTCTTTCATCTGATCTGATTGGTTATCAGCCAGTCAAGTAATGAATAATCAGAAACACTAAATAATATAAGACATGTTATTTCATTTTAGTTTTATTGTGAAAATAAAGAAAATAGCAACACAACCAAATTATATTTATTATAGCCAACAGTTTGTCCTGCTCTTCCCCCACCCTGAGGGATCTCGCTTATATTATAAAACAATTCATGTAATGGCATCAATTTAATTACATTACTTGAGATTTTAAAATAAATAAATACCTTAGTTTTTCTATCACCCCGAAAAAATACTGTAAAAATTGCTCAAGAAAAGACCAACGTATTATTGACTTTAATAAATGAGAAGAGAAAAAGGTAAAGTAATTTGATGAAAACAAAAATAAATCTGTTTTTAAGCCTTAAATTAAACACAAAACCTTGAAGGTAAAGTCAGAGTTAATAAAAGTAAAACTCATTTTGTCTTGCTTTGCTCGGTTGCAAAAGTTCGGACTCGACAAAACCACAACAGAGATGTCATAAAAACAAAAAAACATATTTGTTTATGTATTTTTTTAAATACAAATCAACCTTATTGAAAATCACAATTCCATCTTCAAGAGGGTCCCGTTCATAAAAACAACAGGAAGATGCAAAAAAAAAAAAAGAAGTAGTAGAAACATTGAGTTAAGACACGGGATTTAAAGGAGAAAGAGTTAAATGAACCACACAAGCAACATTAAAGGAACAATCATCCCATGGAACATCATGGGAATCCATGTGGCTTTTTGTTAAGGTAGGAACTTCATTTTGTAGAAGATCTAGCAGAGAAAATCAGTGCCAGGCCATAAGAAGCGCTACAAAACGTTAATAAGTTTTGAGGATCATTGTTTAAAATGACAGGGGGCTGCAGAATCAGTATTAGAACAGAAAGGGCAACAAATGAGTTACTAGAAGTGCACAGCATTAATTCACGTTGTATGCTCAGCACAGCTGGACAAATCTCTATGCTCTTCTTCGTCAAGCCGCAGAAAACTGGTGCAAAGTTTTCTTTGCCAAACTTATATGGACATAAACGCTGGTGTACCCTGAGGCAGTGAAAATGAAACCCATTACCTTAGCCGCTGGGAGACTTTGTTCTGCTGCAGACACAAGAAGAAGAAAAGACTCCTAAAAAGGTCCCTGCTATACATCCTCCTGCTGCTTCATTAGAAAAGGATCCTAAAACGTCTTCTTCTGCAGCTCAAACCCCGGATGGTGATGACCCCTCTGGCCATTTCTCCACCCAGCAGCACGCCCGAGCCTGACATGAGCTCCATCCCTCAGGACGCTGCCACCATCCCCCATTCGGCCACGGCCCAGGTGCTCACAGGTAAACACAGTATTCACTCAGTTTTTTTTTCATATTTCAACACAAATCTGAATTTTTACAGACCGAATGAAATGAAGAGTTTCATCTCTCCTCTGCTCTTCCTTTTCTTGTTTCAGTTTGCATCTACATCAACAAGCAGGCCAACACCGGCCCCAACCTGGACAGGAAGAAGATCCAGCAGCTCCCCGATCACTTCGGGCCCGACAGGCCGTCCGTGGTGCTGCAGCAGGCCGTCCAGGGCTGCATCGACAGCGCCTTCCAGCAAAAAAACGTGTTCACTCTCCTCACGCAAGGCTACGGAGGAGAAAAAATATCAGGTGCTGTACCAAGACGTCGACCAGGTGTTATTCTCTGCTTGTTTACGTAACCTTTTTTTTTTTTTTGGGCTTAAATTGAGATCGGGGGTTTGAGAGGAAAGGGAGAAGAAACCAGCGCTAGGTGGAGGCACAGTGATCTGATTTGTAAGAAGTAAACTTTGTCCTGTTGTCGTCTTTTGCACTTCCAGCCACATTCGACGGGAAGCAGCATCTCCTGAGCCTCCCTGTGGTGAACAGCATCGACTATGTGCTTCGTTTCCTAAAGAAGCTCTGTCGCAGCCTGCACTGTGAAAACCTCTTTAGCGATCAGCCCATTAGCCAGCACGGCGGTGGATCCTATCACTCAGATGGTATCGGTTCTGCCTCAGAGACACTGATTCTGCTCTGATTCTGCCCTGATATGACTCTCTCTCTGTCTGTGTCGATAAGCTGAGACATCCATGACTGAGGACTATCATGGAGACCAGTCGGAAGGCAAGCGCTACTCCGTCAACCACAGCGACTCTGCTTTCGGCTCCATAAGCTCGTCCTACTCGTCAAAGTCCTCCTACGGCTTTCGTTCCTCCCAGCAGTTCTCCAGCGGCTCAGGCTCCATGAGTCTGTGCAGGCAGCCGGCCTCCAGCCCCAACATGTTTCCAGATGGCAACAGGACGGGTGAGAGACGGCTCCAACCCTTAACCTAGTCTTCATGTCCACCATTTTTTTACCCCACACAAGTTCAATTCATCACTCTGGTCTCTCAGGAGGATATAATGTGTCTCCAGAATCCCAGGAATCCAAAGCTCCAGCCAATAAGGACCCGACCACATGGTCTGTGGATGATGTTGTTTGGTTCATCAGAGATGCTGATCCCCAGGCTCTGGGCCCTCACGTCGACATCTTCAGGAAACACGTGAGTCGTCTGTGTAGGACTATAAACGCTAAGATATCATTTTTGTTGTTGTTGATAAGCACATTCTATAGTTGATGTACTTGAGACTATCAAACTATGCAGTGTTATTACTTAAATAATATATTTAAATGACTTCCAATACATGACAAAATCACTAATCATAAATATGACATCCACTGATGCTAAATCACTAAACCAGCAATGTATTTAGCACACGTTAATGCTACATTAGCTTAATGTTGCAGTTCAACATTCGGTTAATGATGTAACCTTTGTTAAAATATTATATATTGGCCTCAAAAGTCCAAAATTTGTTACAATATTCTATATATATTTGTTATTGCCCATCTGTTTGTACTGTTGCACTGTGGGAAGTAATTTATTTACAGTTGTGGAGCAACGCTAGCTCTGTTGCCGATTTAGCATAATCGACCATTGGAACGCTTCGGTCAGAAACGATGCCGCATGCATCTGCAGATTTTTAAGCTTTTCCCTGCGTCCTGGGTACGTTTGCTGTACCGCGTCGTGGATGGACGTCGCGAGGAGAGGGAAGGGAAATGCTAGGTGGAAAGTCTTCACGCGCGACACAACGAGAGCAGGAATATGAGCGGCGAACACAAACTAGCCATCAACACAGAACTTTATTTGACCTTTTGAAGTTCACGGGGGAAAAACAAGCAAATATTAGCACCTTGAAGTTTTGCCAGATAAAATTAATTTAGGGGAATTTTGGGCGCTAAATGTTTTTAAAATGCTGAAGCGTTAAATAAAGAAGCTCCACTATTGGCGGATTAGAGGCTTAAAGCTAATAATCCCACTCTGCTATTTAGAAAGTCAGTCTTTTTTAGGATTGATCTGTAACTACTGATGAACAGCTATTTTGTTTAAATATCATAATAATATGGTTTGATCAAAGAAAAGTACCTCGCCTCCTTCCTCTCAACACAAAGTGCTCTCTATGTTTCCCCCCCCCCCTAATATTTCAATGTATGATCAGCACTTAACATCTAAGAGGGTAACTTTTTGTTTCCTGCTAACTCAAACCCCAATCAGAATCAAACAAGAAGAATCAACATTTCGTCCTTTCAAAATTTCCGGAACAGTTTGTTTCGCTTTGCCTTAAACACAAGCAGTTTTAGCAAGTTCACATGAGGAACTGAAATAATATTAGCTGATGTCAGGTTTTATTGCTCTTCCCTTACCTACATAATCATTAATTACCTCCTCTCTGTAAGTGTAGAACGATCCTTTCTGATTTCCACATGACCCTCTGCTTCTTCCAGGAGATAGATGGAAACGCAATGCTGCTCTTGAAGAGCGACATGATCATGAAGTACCTCGGACTGAAGCTCGGGCCAGCCTTGAAGCTGTGCTACCACATCGACAAGCTAAAGCAGACGAAGTTCTGAGAACTGTGCCAAGCTCGGCGTCGGCTTGAACATTTAGGGCGGTGCTCGGTCCCTTGGACGGCAGGTCTGTGATCCAATGGGAAACCAAAAGGTCCTCATAGATCTGTCACCTTCTTGTAGTTTACAAATTGTCTTTTAGAAATATGTTTGGCTTTCTAACATTTCAGCATTAAAAGCAATTGGAGTAAGAAGGCGTTTTGGTGGATAGAAACCTGCTGACAATAATTCATTTTATGCTGAAAGAAGAAGGAAAAGTGTAGAACAATTTAACCCAATCCAAACAGCTGGGCGGCCAAAGAATCCGATCCAACACTTGTAGACAACCAGTAAGACCCCTTTAATCAAACCATTGCCAGTGGCTCACAGACCAGGAGACTCTGTTTTTTTTTTAACCACGATGTCACCTGTGATTATCACTGACTGGCCTGTTTTTATCTTTGAGTCTTATCAACGTTCACAGATCTTCATGTACATTTCGTGTCGGACGTCCTTTATCCTGGCATGAATCTCTTAATACGTATTTGTCAAAAAACATGGGGGTAATCCTAGAATGCCGTAGACTTCTCTTGAGCTTGAACATAAGCTGTCTCTGTGGAGAGCCTGCGGCGCGTTCTCGTGCCTCCCACGTTTAATTTACCTCAGAAAAACATTCAGAGTCGAATCAAAACAGAGAAATATAGAAAACTCTTATTGGTATTGGTCAGAAGAGGCTGATTGGTGCATTTTCAGTTTTAAACAGCTGAGTAAACTAGAAGTTATCGTTAAAGTCTCGTATTTATGTACTTTTGAAATTTCCCGCACAGTTTCAAATACACCGTTGTCCCTGATGTTATTAATATGATGTTACTGACATGTTAAATCCTGATCCCTAAAGATATGATCAAAGGTGGAAATCAAAGGCAGGGAGAGTCTAAACAAAAGGCAAAAACATTTTATGTGCATCCCACCTTACATAATAATTTCCTACCAGATACCAAGCACAGCAGATTCTGATATTGCAATAAAGAGTGCTATTCAGTATATTGTACGGCTCCATTAAGACATCAAAACTACATAAAGCAGCCCGATATTAAGCCTATTGACCTTGATTCCGGCCGTACTGACTCTTTATAGACTGCGCATAAAAGTGGGCTTCGTGCCAGATACATGATTAAGCCAGAAGCTTTGTCCACACTAAAAAAAACCCGTCTAAGTTAGGATGTATATAGATATATTTGAGCCTGATTAGAGAAAACCCACAACAAATCCAAACATTTAAACCCTGTTTTATTTACACACCACTAATGATGTAATTTTCTATAATTGCCAAGATGACCAAATGTTCATGCCTAGGACTATTTGATTGTGAAAAAACAATCCTCCCCACATGTAGCCTAATAATACACAACAATCATAAATCCTCAACCAAATCTGGTGTCATCTTGTCTACTAGTGCTTAGCAGGCTGAATACATATCTATACATTGGTGCATTTAATACAACATTTGAGTTTGATTCCCAGGTTTAAAATATTCACTTTGATACGATTTATTTCACATTACTGTGTTACAAAAATTAAGGGATTTTTCATTCTTCTTTTTTTGTACAACTTTAATATTTACACTGTATAACAAAGCAAAATAACAGACTGCAGCTCTCTTGTATAAACACAGTATATAAAGAAGACGACGGCACTGTCTGTGTGATATATTTATGTTTTAGAATGCAAGATTGTTACGTGCCAGTCATCTCTGCTGAATAAAGTTTTTTTTTAATTATTATTATTATTTAAACATTAGTGTCGACACAGGAAGTTGCCAAAAACAACCGAATGGTCATGTAAAAGCATTTATGATTTAGAATTGCTTTGGTGCGCCACGTTCGGCATCCTTTTCTACATGATTAACGTTCGTAAGCGAATGCTGCTGTGAGATGTTACAGGTAAACCGCGTCTTGTGAGATCAAGCCAAGATGTCTTACTCTGAGAATCACAGTGAGTCAGAGTTTTAGAGGAGTCCGCCGGGACGCCGCTGGTGCTACACTTTATCTACGTATTTAACTGTTGTCTTTTGTGTTTGTGAGATCTCCAGAGGAGCTTCCGACTGTGCTGTACTGTGTGTGTGAGCATTAAAACTCGACCAAGAGTCCAAAAGCGCCTGTGTGGATTCAAACTTCTTTTGGTCCTTTTTTAAAGGGGGAATTTCCTTTTAAGTATCCTTCATATGTAGATCCTCATATCTGAGAGCAAATGAAGCTCAGTGCGTACATCTGTTCTTCCACAACTTACATAAAAACCTGTTTATGGTTCCTTCTGGGTCTCAGTTAATCAGAAACAGTTTCACCTGTCAGCTCTTTACCTACGAGACAAGAACATATTTAAAAAGGATCACAGTTTGTTTACTTGGTGCATCACGTATTATTGGTAACACTACAGGTAGACGCCATTCACTTAAAGCTGAAAACGTAACGCTATTTTTTGCACTATAATATTTTTTCTACACCAGATCTTTATGATCACAGATATTTTGTAAAATACTGTGTTTAATCATAGCCTAGTAATCGAACTATAATCCTATCGTCACTGTTTTATCCTCAGCATTTAAAGCTTAATAAACAGAAACTGAGTCTGAATTACTGGCAGAATAATATAACAGATTACACATTGAATCAAGCAGTTTCTTTTTAATTCTCACTTTTGGTGCATTGATTCAAACAATGAAACAGCCACCAGGAGTTTTTAAGCTGCTATTGCACTTTTTGACTGTTTTCTTGTTGCAGAGTATGAAAAAGCTAACATTAGTCCAACATGGCAGCCGTGCACGTTGCAAGTTAGGAAAGTGTATGTGAGAACACTTTTTTAATTACATCTGACAGTTTGCCTGTCACTTGAAGATATTATGTTTAAAATATAATAAGTGGATGACAAACATGAGTCTTTGACATGCAGTGAAAACACACCCACAGTTAACAATGTCAGAGTTTGACTTGTGTCTCCTTGTTAGCTAGCCTGCAGGCAATTGCCTAACACTCACCTGCCCTAATAGGATTGTTCGGTGATCCTCCTTTACTTTCAACAGAATGCATTTTGTCATATTTGCCGTTGAGACCCCAGTTCAAACGCCTAGATTTCAATCTAAAATCATGTTCGTTCAGTCCAGATGTTTGTTTCTGAGACAGATATCTCAGAAAAAAGTGTTTCAATTGAGAGAAAATTGACTAAACCACCATGGCCCTTTCAATGACGAATTGTAATACCTGATGTTACCCGCATGTTTTCTCTTACTGTTTATTTATTTGTATCTTTAGTTCCTGCACAGATTTTCTATGAGATTTACGTCAGGAATCTGAAATGACAACTGCAAATGTTAATATTTACATAATAATTTGATTACTTTCCATCTACATCTGCCATGGGGTGTGAACATTTCAAGGCTTAACCCTGTTTTTGGTATGACTGAAGCAAGTATGCATTCTCATCTCGGCCTGCTCACTGGCTATGGCAGAAAGGTCCTTTCTGGCTCCACTTCTATAAACTGCACTTTAAACCTTACTAATAAACCTTATTAAAAGCAGATTTGTTTTATACGATTTAATAGTATAGTTGTGAGGAGCTACAAATTGACATATTTCCATCATATTTGAAACAGCTTCATGAGGTTTTGATCCCAGCGTCTCACACTAACTATGTGGAAGCGGCAGAGATCCGTAGCTCAGATGCATGTCAACAACTCCACCAACCTGAGCTTCATGGGGGAGTGGCAGGAAGAAAGTCATTGTTAAAAGAAGTAAATAAAAAACATGTTTGTTTATCATAAATCCCACAGGAGACAAAGATACGTTTAAATGCCCAACACATGTTTAAAAAATACAAACAAACCCAATCAAACTATTCCTGTATAGATGAATTGTGGTGGCTGTATTATGCTGTGGGGATCGGTTTATTCATCAGCGACCAGGAAGTTGGACGGATCTAAACACTGATTTCAGCTACACTAAAACCCACTAGAGGCTGTAGAGGAATAAAACCTGGAGCAGAGGTCAAGCTTCCTGTGGGACAGCCATGGAGTTTTGAGCCTAATGACTAAAAATTCAATTAACTGGGCTATAAGGTATGTATAGGAAGAAGTTAAATACATCATTTACTTGCTCTTTTGTATTTCTGCTTTTACTCTTTTCCCATGTTGTTATTATTATTATTATTTTAAATAGATTTTATTATTATTCTAGGCAGCATTGGTTTTTAACACTGACGTTCTTCTATGGACAGATACTAAGAGAAACTTCCCCATCAAGCGCTAACATAAGAGAAAAACAAGTAAAAACAAACTATTGCTTTAATCATTGGCAGGGGCCACAAGATATATCTTCATATTTTTTTAAAAACATATATTTTGGTCCCCTTGGAATATCCCTAACTTGAGGCCTCTGAGGACAGCAACCTCAAATATACTGCCAGCGCTACAGCGGGATGATTTTCAGTATGCAGCATGGCCTAGTCAAATTCATTGGAATATTTTTTGAGAAATCCTTTAAATTAAAGTCCAGAAAATGTAATGACTAACCCCCAACAGCTGGAAGCACAGTTGGAACCATCACTGCAGCGATAGTTAGATCCACAGCTGGAACCACAACTAAAGCCACAGCTGGAACCATCACTGCAGCGATAGTTACAGCCACAGCTGGAACCACAGTTAGAGCCACAGCTGGAACCATCACTGCAGCGATAGTTAGAGCCACAGCTGGAACCACAGTTAGAGCCACAGCTTGAACCATAGTTAGAGATACAGCTGGAACCATCACTGCAGCGATAGTTACAGCCACAGCTGGAACCACAGTTAGAGCCAAAGATGGAACCATTACTGTAGCGATAGTTAGAGCCACAGCTGGAACCACAGTTAGAGCCACAGCTGGAACCATCACTGCAGCGATAGTTAGAGCCACAGCTGGAGCCACAGTTAGAGCCACAGCTGGAACTATCACTGCAGTGATAGTTATAGCCACAGCT
>JAVLVB010000657.1:2567452-2589952 GCA_032876305.1 Orestias chungarensis
GGAGGCAGGACTCCTCCAACAGCATTAACTCGTTTGTTTTTGCCCAAAGCGCGCAAAAAGAGGGATGGGGCAGTGGTGGCTATGCTGGCATCACTTGTCGCCCTGTCCTGCAGCTCAGACACGTTTTTAGCGCCTTGTTTAAAAAATAAAAATAAAAGCCGCAGTATGCATAGCTCCCCGTCCAAAATGTCCCTGTCCTCCTCATGCAAACTGTTTGTCCTCAAGGTCATTCACAGCAGTCCCGTGTGCAGATCTGCTGCTGCTGCAATGGGGGGAAATAATGCGGATTTTGTCTATTTGGCGCAGAAAGGAGAAGGAGGGGGAGGCTGTGCATCAAAAACGAGGAGCTTTGCGCCGATTTTTCTGGCTGCGGCTTCTGGATAAAGGAAGGCCCGACTCAACGCAGTGCAGCCTGAGCTGTCCAGCCTGCCGATGCAGAGATGTGGCCAACTTTGGTTTCATGTCGGGAATATGGCTACATAGCATTTACACATAAATCTGAGAAGTGTGGCGGGCATATATCTTCACATCACCTGAGTCAACACTTTTTAGAACCTCCCTTTGGTACAAGAATACATCTAAATCCCTTTACAATAGGTGACTTTAAGCATATGTTATAAATTCCTATGTGAACACTAAATCATTAAAAAGGGTTTATTATGCAATAATTAAGGGTTATAAAAAGGTAAAACGGATGAGTTTCTTGCCACATAGTGAGCCAAATCTGTTCACCGATATATTTTAATCTATATTTGATATATTAAACGATCCACACGCTGTTTAAACAATAAGGGTTTGTTAACTTATTTATTTTAGCATTGAATACATTTTTAAATAAGGCTGATTTAATTCAGCGATAACAGGAGACCTACTGTAAAGTGTGAAACAGGTGAATAATAAGCATTTATGAGTTTTTAGGAAATGATTCATCACAATTTCTTCCTGGTTTGTCAGTGGAATCAGATACAGTCTATTTTAGTGGAAACCCCCTCCTTGTCCTTTCCTCAGAATTTCAAATCCGCCAAGAGTAAAGGCTTATTTCTACAAACACATGCAGTCACCAGATACCCAGACCGTAGATAGATTTTTTATTTTGGGTATATTTTGAGGATGCAGTTTCTCACTTAGGCCAGGAAAAAGGAGAATCATTGAAAAAAGCCAGATTTGTGCACAGGTAACAACTGTCAAAACATGCTAATGTCTATAATGTTTAGAGGCCAAATGACTGCTCCACTGATTATTGCTCTGTTTGCCTAGGCTCTCAGTTTACATCAGTTCTTGAGAGTTTGTGGTTTGCAGCCTATAGATATGCCTCTAAATTAGACCTAACCTTACCTCCAAAATATGCTTGTTCTAAAAGATTTGCTTATGACTTATTTATTTAAAAAGGCTGTTTGAAGCAGAAATGTATCTTAAAGCTACAGGACATTGGGACTCAAGGACTGGACTTTTACACCTGTGGTTCAGATCGCTTGAACTCGTCTTTATCAGTTGTTCTAAACTCTGGGTGATGGATTGAACTCAGTTCTCTGAAATATTTAAACATTAGAGTAATATTTTATAGCTCAACCTGATCTTTAATCTCTGATCCCTCATAAAGCAGCTGTGTTTATTTCTTAGATCAAATCATACACAGGTCTAAGTACACGGATTAGGTGAATCCTGATTGCCTTTATAATTATTTATTATAAAAAGTTCCAATAAAAGTCATTAGAGTTCATGGTGGTGATGTGAGAAACAGACTAAAACTACATTTTTGTGTGTTGTTCCGACCTTCTCTCTTTACTAACCCCTGCTTTCCCACATCTAATTATTATCCGTCCATCTCATTAATTTAATTATGCGCCACCAAATCTGCCTATTCTTGGCCATCTTATGTCATCCGCCACAGTATGAGTCAATAATTCATAAACGTGGGGCTCCTGAGCGGCTGCTGGAGTTGTCACAACTGCTGCTGCTGGGCACTTTCATTGTCTGCATAGCGAACTAATCTGAAGAAGCTGACTGCGCACCGGACCCTCCGCCGCAGGTTTTAGGCACAGCAGTGTTCACAGACCACTCAGTTATGAGCCATATTCCCCACTGATCCAGATTACAGCCAGACCTGCTCCCGTGTGCCCCCCACCACCACTGCTTTGCCTTGTGGACTCACTGCAGCTGTGTCTGCTTACATGCCAGCGAGGCTTTGTTGTGATTGTCATCAGTACGGGACTGTGTTTGCAGGGGAAACCCGATAGCGCTGATCAAACCTTTGGCGAACTGGATCTTCCTCGACAGTGATGATCCAGGTCAAAGCTTACCAGGGTCCCAGAGACACGAGCCAGAGAAATAGAACAGGAGCATCATGGAACGATCCGTGCTTCGATCCAAAAAGAGGATCAGATCAATTTAGTGTCCGTTTTATAGAGCTAAACAAAGCTTTCTGTCTTCGAGAACTGAAACACATCAACACATTCACGTTTATTACATACGTCACAACCTGCTATGGATTTTAGTCTTATTTTATGTGATAGAGCAAACAGAAAGTGGTGAAAACCTGAAATGGAGTGGACGGGAACTGATATCAATCTAATGAAAACCTGAAAAAGTGTTGCGGCTGTTCAAATTCAATCTTGGAACTTTATATCGGTAAAGTTTCTTGTCCATTGTCAAAACAATCATGAAACCCAATCAAACACTAAAGACATCAAAACATCAAAAGCAACCTGAATCACTAATATAGCGCTTCATCAATCTAACATTCAAGTGTTTTGAAGATGGGTCCAAGCCAAGTCTGGATCTTGGGTGAGTGAATCTGTTGACATAGGATGTCCTATTTAAAGTTCCCAGCATTCATTAAGGGAACACAAAAAGAAGAAGGGGTTCTGGTCCAATAAACACTGAAAAGACTGAAATTACTGAAATTACAATTATGATCTAACTGACCACTTTAAATGTAAGAGCCAGACTCACCCAGCTGCACTAGTAAACATCTAAAATGCCTTGCTCAAGGGCCTAAAGTCCCGAATTAAATTGAAAAAAGATCTTTAGCAACAACAAAAACAAATGCTCTTCATGCACTCTAACTGAGGTGGAGG
Source organism: Orestias chungarensis (assembly GCA_032876305.1). Lineage (NCBI taxonomy): Eukaryota > Metazoa > Chordata > Actinopteri > Cyprinodontiformes > Cyprinodontidae > Orestias > Orestias chungarensis. The sequence continues at coordinate 2,570,530 of JAVLVB010000657.1, forward strand.
CATTTTCTGTAGTAAAATGGGCAAAGATGTTAGTCTCCGGATGTTCAAAATTGGTAAAGACAAGAGAGAGGTCAGTGTTACTGCCTTAAAGCCTTAAGTCACTGCCTGCCCGCCCGCTCCGTTCCTGAGTAAATTGCGTCGTCGTTCAATGGTAAACCCTCTTTTTGTAAGTCGCTTTGGATAAAAGCGTCTGCTACATGCATAAATGTAAATGTAGGAGATTGGTGAATATACACAACATACGCTATTAAGAGTTGTTCATAAAAAATAATCCTGATACAAGACCCTGAAGTTTGTGGTTCAAGCTTAAGAAACACGGATACTTGTGCTCTACCGTGCTTGACTTTAACTGCAGTGCAGCATTTTTCCAAGACGGCTTGATGTTGCGTTGTTGCTTCACTGATGTTAGACTCGATGGAAAGGGTAGTGAGGAGTTTAGTTCCTGCACCGGCTCTGAGACGGACATTTAAGTTGTTCTCTAAGTCTCCAGTCACTTTCCTCTGCCGTGTCTTCTTGCAGCAGAAGTACACGTCAGTAATTAACTTGTAAGGTTCAAGTTAATTACTGACATGTTTTTTTGTTTTACCACAGCAATCATGGGAAAGCAGAACAGCAAGCTGACCCCTGAGGTGATGGAGGATCTGGTGAAGAGCACCGAGTTCAATGAACACGAGCTGAAGCAATGGTACAAAGGCTTCCTGAAAGACTGTCCCAGCGGACGGCTGAATCTGGACGAGTTCCAGCAGCTTTACGTCAAGGTTTGTGCAGCGGCCTCTTTAAAAAAAAAATACTTTGATCCTTCCGGAGCATTTGTTTAAAACCCTCCTCTCTGTTCAAACGTCCGCAGTTCTTCCCATACGGCGACGCGTCAAAATTTGCGCAGCACGCCTTCAGGACCTTCGACAAAAACGGAGACGGGACCATCGATTTCCGAGAGTTCATCTGCGCCCTGTCCATCACCTCCCGCGGCAGCTTCGAGCAGAAACTCAACTGGGCCTTCAACATGTACGACCTGGACGGCGACGGCAAAATCACCAGAGTGGAGATGCTGGAGATAATCGAGGTGAGGGATTATCGAGTCATTAGGCTTCCACCCATCAGGGGGACCGCGGCTGCGTTTGTCTGCTGCACACCGGCACAGCAGCAACATCACACACACACGCATATACAACTGTATTGGATATGTTAATGCTATTGCAGGGAACACAATCTATACGATGAATCTGATCTTGTGTTTGTGATATTGTAGAGCATTGACGAATAGAGCCGGGATAAATATAGTGTTTTATTCCAGTCGTATCAAATGTGAATGATAGAAGATACACCATGGAGCGGTTCACCGGGATATTTCTGCCTTTTATTTACATTTCTTATGTGAACAAACATGTGAACATCTAAACATAAGGTTGAACCCGCTGTGTTGACAATAGAGATACAAGGACAGAAGAACAAGCAGGAAGAACCAAAGCTTGGTTAGGTGAATGCTTAATCTGAAATGTTACAGAAACATGGAAGTTGTATTCGCTTGGCCATGGAGGACGGCTGAGTTTCTGTCATCTAAAGCATTTGTCTCTAGGTCTGAACTGGATTATTATCTATCCAATCATGACCCATTTGTTTTATTCACTGGTATAGCTCAGCAGAGTTTTATGTTAAACCTTGTATTTCAGACAGCAGTGGACTCAGCAACATGGCTCTGGATTAACAAGAATACGTTTTAATGGGTGTTACATGCTCTTTCTCGACAAGAGTTTTTCACGAACTCCGATGCAACCATCACACAGATAGGTGGCGATGATCTAGACATTATTCTTGGTTGATTACCGGTAATTCTGAAGAACACGGCTAAAGCTGCGCGAGGCTAGCGATCCTTCCCAAACAGCTGTAGCTCGCTCTCATTCATTAGCGTCCAGGTTGTACGTTAAGGTTGAATGGAAGAAGAAATGAATCGTTGTAGTGAGAGGAAGGGTCAAACCCAGATACTAAAACAGCTCCGCTGTGCAACGCAGCACCACAAACTCCACTTTGTTTGAAATAATCCCCTTTATTTTCCATTCACTGCATGTTTTTACATATTAGAAAATCTAAGCCTTTCAGAATCTCGTCTACGGTGTAGTCAGAGTTTTTAGAAGAGAAGCTGGCCCACAGAATCATTACATGGGGAGATTTTGATTTTATTTTATTCTTTTGCGTCATACTTCTTCCGCTTGTTGTTCCACCATACTAATCTTTTTCTGTGTAGCCTCGAAAAATGTTTTTGTGTCGTCACTGTTTTTTTTTTTTTAAACTCGCTGTACCCGATTTTTAATGTCCAACCATGTTTGCTCCAAAACTATGGAGGACACAGAGACTCCCCTCCCACTCAACGTCACACATGGCAGCTGAACCAGACGCTCTGCAGTCACGGCCAGGCACTCCTGCATCACACCGGTCACCATGGAAACACAGATCTGATCACTGTGCGACAACAAAACAAGTCCGTGTTGTAAGCAGTCGAAGGTCATACTTTAGTTCCACTTGCAATGAGTAATAGAGCAGAAATACACAGACTTGAGTTTGAGATTCACAGTTTGCTTGTTATAGTGAGAATTATGTTACATCGAATACAATGACAATATTTCATACTGCTGCAATAAAAAATGCATAAAGGAGTAAATAAATGTGTGGGTGAGGATGAGCTAATGACATTTTCTTCTACAGTCGTTTTTAGGCCCTTAGAGCGTCTCTTGGTTCTGCAGTTGCATCGCAAAACCCGTTTGTTTGCAGCTGTGAGGCCCGTAGGCTCCACCGCCTTGGACAACGCACCTCGGTTAATTCCTCGCTCGCTCTCTCACCCACAGGCGATCTACAAAATGGTGGGCGCGGTGATCATGATGAAGATGAACGAGGACGGCCTGACACCGGAGCAGAGGGTGGACAAGATCTTCAGCAAAATGGATAAGAACAACGACGACCAGATCTCGCTGGATGAGTTCAAGGAGGCGGCGAAGGGCGACCCGTCCATCGTGCTCCTGCTGCAGTGTGACATGCAGAAGTGAAGCTGCCCCCCCACACATATATAAATATATATATATATATACCCCCTCCACACCCTCTTCCTGCTTGCATCTCTTCCTCTCTTTGACCCCTCCCTCCATCCCACCCTGTCTGTATCCACACACTCTGGACAGCAGCACATGTTTTAATGTCTCATTAGGTTTCTATTGGCGTCTACCACAGGGACGGGGGGAAAAAAAACAAATTGCCCGGACAATGTTTCAATGGACTCGCTTCTTGTGGTCGTGTGCATGAGAATGTCTTACCGCAGAATAACTTTGGAAACTAGCGAAAAAGATATCACAGATTCGTATTCCTGAACATGCCAGTGTGGTTCGTGCACAGACCCCCCCCCGTTCATTCCCACCTAGCTTGTGAAACCGGTGGAGCACCGCATTCAGTTTCCGTTCCGACCGTACCTAGATGAAACCCTCCCCAGTGTTCACTGCTGCAGCTGCTGTATGCTTTTCCATAATAGTAACGAAACAATAACTCCTATGAAAATTGTAACCGTCTCTGCTAGCCACGACCTGCCGGCGGGCTCTCAGAGAACGGAGGAGGCTCCTGTCTGGTCCGGGTGTTCTCACTCAGTGGAACCCGACGAACAGCAGGCTCTTTGCATGCATATATTACGTGTCGAGAAAACTAACAAGGAAAACACCAAAAAAAAAAGAAATGATACTATAATCTCTTACCTTTTTCGCATCTTTAGGTGGCTATAAAAAGACAAATCTGACATTGATTTAGTATTGTTGCATGGGCTGTACAGTATGTGACGCGTTAGGTCGTTAGTTCACCCCCAGTGACGTGGGAGCATCCTCACTCCCTCCCCCCTTTTCATCCCATAACCATCAGTAAGTGATGCTTGAGCTGTGGGTTAGAGAGCCTCTCGGCCGACGTGCTTCACCGCGTGTTCAGCTTACTGCGACTTGTGGGAGGAACAGAAATGTGGTTCTGTGAACATGTTCTTTCCTTTTGATTACATCGTGCTGCTGCCCTTTTTTTTTTTTTTTAGAGGAAAAGGTCAAAATCCCTCCCTTGCCACTATTGAGGCGCAGCACTCATACAATTGACTTCCTTTTCAGGCCGCTTGTTTTGATTTAGACTTGAAGAAATAATATATAATGATAATAATAATTACAAAAAAAGGTAACTTTAACTTACATATCAACATGTTTACAGAAACAAAGAGCACTACAAATACCTACACGTTCTTGGCTTTTGGATCCAGCTGCAGTTAAAAACGGCGACAAAAAATGAAAGAAAAAAAAAAGCCTCATCTATGTTTACTGGAAACACTGCATTCCTTTGTGTAAAACTTTTTTGTAAAAGAGAAACTTTTTATTGAAAGGTGTCATCTTCTAATTTACCTGTTTGCAGCGATCATTAAAGATGCGGGGAACCTCAAAGAGGCGTTCGATGGAGTTTCTTACCACTGTGAGACGGTCTCGTTTGGTTACTGCAGAGGTTTTTCTGTTTCCAATAGCTTTCTCCACCCCCCTTATTGCTAGGCTATGCAATGAAGTGATAGTTAGAGAAGAAGCTTGTCACTGTGTTTGTTTGGAGCATACGTTTCAGTCCAATCCAACTCATTCTCATTTTTTTTTGTGTGGAAAGACACAGGCTGACAGGTGGGGTTAATGCATCAGTCATGATTGCAGTCAAAAAAAAACAACAAGCTGGAGGTTAAAAAATAAATAAATCCATCCATCCTTCCGGCGTGTCCTGGGTCTTCCCCTAGACCTCCTCCCGGTGGGACGTACCCGGAACACCTCACCAGGGAGGCGTCCAGGAGGCATCCTAACCAGATGCCCGAGCCACCTCAACTGGCTCCTCTCGATGCGGAGAAGTAGAAGCTCTACTTTGAGTCCCGGATGGTCAAGCTCCTCACCCTATCTCTAAGGGAGAGCCCAGACACCCTGCGGAGGAAACCCATTTCAGCCGCTTGTATCCGGGATCTCATTCTTTCGGTCATGACCCAACGTTCATGACCATAGATGAGGATAGGAACATATATCGGCTGGTAAATCGAGAGCTTCGCTTTTTGGGTCAGCTCTCTCTTCAGCACGATGGACCGGTACAGCGTCCGCATCACTGGAGGTGCCGCACCAATCCGTCTATCGATCTCCCGCTCCATTTTTCCCCCTATTTGAACAAGACCCCAAGATACTTAAACTCCTCTACTTGAGGCAGGACCTACTCCCCAACCCGGAGAAGGCACTCTACCCTTTTCCGACTCAAGACCATGGTCTCGGACTTGGAGGCACTGATTCTCAGTCACACTCGGCTGCAAACCGCTCCAGCGACAGCTGCAGATCACAGGCTAATGAAGCCAAAAGGACCACATCATCTGCAAAAAGCAGGGATGCAATCCTAAGATCACCAAATCGGATCCCCTCAACACCTTGGCTGCGGCTAGAAATTCTATCCATTAAAGTTATTAACAGAATCGTGACAAAGGGCAGCCTTGGCGGAGTCCAACCCTTACCTTAAACGAGCCCGACTGCCGGCAATGCGGACCAAGCTCTGGCACCGGTCATACAGGGACCTAACTGCCCGTATCAAAGGGCCTGGTACCCCATACTCCCGGAGTACACCCCACAGGAAGACCCCGGGGGACACGGTCGAATGCCTTCTCCAGGTCCACAAAACACATGTAGACTGGTTGGGCGAACTCCCACGCACCTTCCAGGACCCTGCAGAGGGTATAGAGCTGGTCCAGCGTTCTACGACCAGGACGAAAACCACACTGCTCCTTCTTGATCCGAGGTTCAACTATCCGACGGACCATCAGAGTCCACTCACCACCAGGTAGTGGTCAGTGGAAAGTACCGCTTCTTCACCCAAGTGTCCAAGACATGCGGCTGCAGATCAGACGACACGACAACAAAGTCAATCATCGAACTGCGGCCTAGGGTGTCCTGGTGCCAAGAGCATATATGGTCACCCTTATGCCTGAACATGGTGTTAGTTATGGATAATCCATGATGCGAACAGAAATCCAATAAAACACAGCTTGGGGTCAGACCACACCTTTCCAGGTCTACCTGTCATTTCCCACTTGAGCGTTGAAGTCCCCCAGCAGAACAAAAGTGTCCAACACCTCTCGAGGAGACTGGTTCCAGAGCCAGAGCCGTGTGTCAAGGTCACCCCGCATTTGACCCCTTTTGCCCCTCCCACAGGTGGTGAACCCATCGGAAGGGGAACACACTTCTCCTCTTCGGGCTATACCCGGCCGGGCTCCATGGGTGAAAGCCCGGCAACCAGGCGCTTATCAGAGTAGGGCACAGGTGACCTGCGTCCAGGCGAGGGAACATTGGATCCATTTTTATTATTCATCTGAAGGGGTCTTTTGGGCTGCTCTTTGTCTGATCCCTCACCTAGGAACAGTTTGCCTTGGGTGACCCTACCGGGGGCATAAAGCCCCTGACAACATAGCTCCTAGGATCCTTGGGACATGCAAACTCCTCCACCACGATAAGTTGGCAGCCCAGGGAGGAGAAAAAAAGAATCAAATGTGGGGCTAACTTTAGGCCACCGACTGCACAGAGAACATCTTGAATACTCCTTATGTTTGGAGGAAACATGTCTGAAAGTCCATACTAGCCGTTCGCCTTTTTTGTCATTTTTTACACTGTGGATCCATAAACCTTAATGTATTTTTGTTTCTAGACCAAAACAAAGTAAAGCAGAATTTTAGGTGGAAGGAAGTTTTATTTTGAAAAATCTGAGGAGAGGTATTCAAATATGTATGTATTACTTCAGGCCCTTTAAATTAACCTCAATTGATTTCTTCAGTTTTCCTGTCCTTGCTGACTACTAGCATTTCCCACATCATGATGCCTCCACCACCTTATTTTAAGGCGACGTGGTTGGTGTTTTTTTGCGTCACCTAAGCCAAAAGGCTTTATTTTGATCTTGAGAAAATTGCAGGCAGCACTTAAGTTTGCTTTTATTTCAACTATCTTGCAACTTTTCCATTCTCAGATTCGGACGAGGACGTGAAAATTGGTTGTCCTGTCAACAGATTTTACTAGATGGGATGTGCATCTCGGCTGCTCCTCCAGAGTTACCCAAGAGCCGGTGCTTCTAGGAAAAATGCATGTCTTTTCAATTTTGTTTGACTGCCATATGCTTACATGTTTACAGTCAGGAGTTGCTTCGGGTATAATTTTCTAACCTAATCTTGCTTTTCCACAACATTCTCCCATAAAATATTCATAAGGATCTTTCCTCAAAAGCGTTCTAACAAACCACTAAATCTAAAAAAGACAACAACAAAAAAACATACTTATCTTAAATGGCAATGTTAAATTACATTTTCTAGTTACTTCATAAAGCTAATAGCTGAAATAGATTTTAACTTATCATCTGAGTAAAGGCAAAAATAAATATTCACTGGTTCATGCTTTCAACACTGTTACGTATTTTATTATAAAACAATGAAAATTGAGTATTTCTGCTCAGCAATCACATTATGAGGGTCATGGCGGTCCAAGCCCAGTCCAGACAAAGTCCCTTACTTCATACGGTGCCAGCACGATAAGATTGAGCATCCTCATGCAAAAGGTAAGTGAAATGCTTTTTTGTTTTTAGGTGGAGGAGTTTGAGGGGAACAGAAAAACAGACTCACTTAAAAATATTTAGCAGGAAATGAAAAAGAGAAACCACACAAGTAGAAGAAAATTACTCCCATAATATTGTTCATGAGGCTATCAAAATACAAAATTCAGCAAAACCTGTACACACATCACAAACCGCAACACTAAGGTCACTTAAGGTCTATTATTTGATTTAAAGATTCAGAAAAAAATAGCTTTCATAAATAAACATTTAAACATCGACGCCTCACTTGTTAGGTCCACAACTCTTTAAAAATACATTACATGTACATAATCAAGTAAAATCATAGAAATACAGTAACTGCCAGAGTTAGAGGTCTGGTGTTCCATCTAACTATTGTTATTTACACACAAAGAACAGTGAATAAAGCGTACAGCGGATATTTATCCTCTTCCTGATTAGGTTTCATTGAACAAACAGATTTCTGCAAACATCAAAGGATGAAATGACCACGTTTAAAAGTATGCCACCACCGTCTGATGCGTGAGAAGCGAGGAGCACGAGCGCTACAGGTCTTTGTCTCTCGCGTGGCTTTCTTCTCGTTCGGGATCTCGTAGGTGATGGATTTTGATGAGGCTTGTTTTAGGGAGGTTGCTGAAAGAGAAGCAACGGTTTTTAACCGGCATCGTTGTCACATCAGTAAAAAACCCTGATGAGATGTCCAAGTTTGCGACTAAACAACCAGTTTACTCATAAAATACTGCAGGAGATGAATCCCTATTTTCCCATCAGGTGTGTAAATGGGGCAGTTAAGGTAACCCTGCATCTGATTTATGACGATAGAAATAAAGAAGCTTTGTGAAAGTAAACATGAGAAACTGTTTTAGTAACTGGATTTAGAGTATTTGAAACCTCACTGGTCCAGATCAGAACCAGCCAGCCAAAAATACAAAACAACAATAAAAGAAAAACAAACATATTGTTTCAAGTCAGTGAATGCACCTAGCATAACAACTACAACCCGTCGAGTCACAATATCAGGAGATAAAATACATGTATTAATTTTTAAATTATTTTATAATTTTTTTTATGCCACTTAAAAAAAATAATTTAATAAATTCAACAGTATATGAGGTATAAAAGGCACCTGGTGTTCAAGGGAGTTATGAAGATGAACTGCCGAAGGTGTTGCCGCTCTGAAAGCTCCAGTAAGAGGTCCAGACAGATCCTCCGGTTGTGCATATCCTGCGGATAAAGGTTTTTAAATTTATTTCCCCCCCCCCTGTGCGCTCGGGATGACATTTACGGACTCACCATGTAGACGTCGAACTCATCGAGGCATCTGAACGGGGATTCTGTGATCTCCCAAAGGGAGAGCATGAAGCAAACAGTGGAAAAGGAGCGCTCCCCACCAGACAGAGACCTCATGTCACTCGCACCATCTTTGTCTCTGCCTGGAGGCTTTACCTTTTAGATAAGAACAGATTTGGCTATTAAATACGTTAAGACATAGACTAACAGTTTTTGTTTTTAGAAGGTTAAAGCTAACGGATTCCTTACACTGACACTTTAGCAGTTCAGTCTGAAAGGTATAAAGATGAAGGTGTGAATTATTGCTGAAAGTGTGGCTCTGGGAAACTAAGGAACTGTCACGATGCCACCGGCACCCTAACTGTGAGTGAAGGTTTTGTCGGATGTATTTGCACTTGGAAAAGCGTCAGATATAAGTGAGTTTGGGAAAACATGAACGGTGTGGTTTGTCAGGGTGCGCATGAATTTCACTTGAGACAAATTGCAACCGGCAGCTCACAAACCCACAGGATGGATTTACAGGTGGTGTCATGTCAATCCAGCAGGAAGGGGTTAAACACTGTAAAGCGCTCAGATTACAGGGAGTCAAAATCTGAAGGATCCTCTTGGATAAGTTAAAAAGAGATTTCTTGTTTACCTGTAGCTGATCTTCTAGGATTCGATACAAATACAAAACAAAGACACGAAACATAATTCATGATAGTAACAACCAAATTAATACTTACCGAGATTGAAAGTGTCTCGTTGTTGTGATCAAAGATAATGGCGCCGCAACAGTTCATCTTGATCAAGAAGTTATTGAAGTACAGCTTACACCTGACTGAGAGGGACCTTAGGGAGGAAAGGAAGGTAAGAGATAAAAGCATGACTCCCCCTGTTTGAGCTTGCAAGAGACCAACGACAAACTTCAGAGGATTTAGCTCAGACTTTAAATGACAGATTTATTTTCCTGTATAAGATTCAAAGGTCACCATCAGCAGGACATAGACTCGAGACAAAAAACCAGAGCAACATGGAGTGGTTTGAATCAGAGTACATGTGTATGTGGGGACGGCCTAATCAAAGCCCACATCTGAATCCTATAACTGTGCCGATAGTGTCAGCACACAGCTTTAGCCATTACAGCTAGAAACCACTGAACAGGCCTGAAATGTGGATGTGGTGGTGAACTCAGGCATGTATGTCCAGACAGACAATTACAAAGACAGCCTAGAATGACCAGAAGAACATCTCAGGGATTAAACCGCTGATGTCCATGCAAGATTCATAAAGGCATTTAACTTTAGACGAACTGATCACTGCAATAGAAACCTGCAGCTGATCCAGAGCCATGCTGCTAACATCCTCACTAAAGTTAGCAAAACAAAGCTGATCACTCCAGGTCTGAAGTCCCTTCACTGGCTCCCTGAAGCTCAGAGAAAAGGTCATTTAAAAAAATCAAAGAGTGGCTTATCTCCTACGTACATCAGAGATCTGCTGTCGTATCAACCTTCCAGATCACTCAGGTCCTCTTAGTTTTAGTCTAAACGCAGCATTTGGTTTTGATGCTCTCATCTGAAACAAACTTCCACAACAATGTGAAACGCCAGAAACACAGAGCTCCTTAATTTAATGCTAGAAAACCCCTTTTATAAATATACCAAGTGGAACATGAGTCACGATAATATAATATTTTTGGTTGTTGAGGTTTTTTTTTAATTTATTATTATTTTTTTCATTTTTAAGTGTATTGTGATTTTTTTGTTGCTCGTTTTTTTAAAATTTGTAATAAGGAACGTTGGTAGCTGCGAGCTATGCTCCCTACGTAGGGCACTAGCTTGCGTTGTTCGGTCACATCAATCATAATAAAATCAACCAACATTTGTGGGTGTATTATCAAATATGTGTAAAGCGTTTCATATGAATAAGCATTAAGAAAAAAAAAGTGATGCTGGTTAGATTTACCTGCGCATGATCTTGTATCTGTTCTGCCTGTCTGACATGATGTTGTTGAGCCGGTCGATGAACTTGCGCAGATCCCTCACTTGGTTGGTTTTCTCCTTGTAGAGAGAGAAGGCCTCGGCGTACTCCCTAACGAGGTCAGAGGGAGGAAGTTGGCATGGCGTAAATATCTCTGACTTAAACCACATGAAACCAGGGCAGAGGATGATTTGGGAATAGCCATGAGGCAGATCTGATTAAAGGTACAAAGGAGGCCCAGCAGAGCTTCTGCTGCTTCTATTAATGATCCTTCTGAGTTTAGCTTTTCCTCCAGTGCACCCCAGTTTCACTGCCTTTATTTTGTCTATGTTTGCATTACAGCCGGTTCCTTTTCAGTTGTTTTTTTTTTTATTACTTCCGCAATCTTTTTCTGGGGCTTCTCTCATTTCTCTCTTTCCTACCGCCTGTGACCCATAAAATGCGACTGAGGCCCATGATCTTATTTCCTAAAATGCAGATGCAGGACAGAGAAAGGCGGTAGAAGGAGACTTGATAGGGAAGCTAAGAGTTAAGATAACCTTTATGATGGTGCATGCTATACACTGAAAAGAAAAAGGCAATATTGGAGGTTCTCACCAACAATTCATGTCTCGCTTCCAGAAGAGAAAACCTGTTGCTTCCTGCCCTCCTTTATAACCTCTTCTGGTTTGATGACCCCTTTTGGATTATATTCTATACATACACATTTATTTTGGTATACCTTGAACCTCAAGCACAATGCAATGGAGAAAAAAAAACGTCATCTGTTTCCTGCAAGTTCAAACATATTGTGCAAAACTACATTCTTAGGTCTTGTATTATTAATACCATTATAATAATTCCTGTTGCCAAATTTAATTCATTTTTTTAACCAAAATTTCTGCACTGAATAAAATTAACTCATGCATTTGACTGAATCAGATTTGGTCATATTTTCAAATATATATGGCATACCTTATCACTGATAATCAAACGGATATATGTAATAAACTATAAGCGCAGGCAAAATATTTACATTATTAATTTATTAAAATGAATTTGCATAGAGCATTTTTAAGCCCCTTTTGACTTGGCAACGCTGAGTTTTTTATGTTTTACTGACCAGCTCACATGTCAACTCACATACTTGCATAATTGTGGATGTATTGTGTGTCTGAAAGTAGTATTCCCATTTTCATTAACAGTTTCAAATTGTACCTTTAGAGAAGCATGGGGAGCCCAGGTCCAAAGGGATGGGATGCATGTAGAGCTTATTGATACGACTGAAGTTGTTTGTGTGTAAGAAGTCGTATTTCACCCGCTGGCTCGTAACAATTTGTTTCTTAAATCTTTGCGTTTTCAAATAATTGTAACTGCTTTTTTCGTTCGGTTTTGTATTCTGCTTCTTTAGGGGTAGCCTTGCTTACAAATCAGTGCACTAAAACGCTGTGCTGTGGTTAAAATTCTGAAAAATATAATAAGCTAATAATCTAATTACAAGTTTCAGCCGTTTTCATTATGACTCAAATGCATTTGCACATTAATGTTCTAAACATATCCAAATAAAGCTTTTAACTGGGCAGCGAGAAGATTATAGTTGATTTTTGAACGACGTCCACCGTTCCTCACCTGATCACCTGCTCCTGCTCACCGTGGTTACTCTCGTACACCTTCAGTTTCTTCTTCAGCCGCGTGATTTCAGTATCGATGCTCTTGGTGCTACAGGCGACGTGTTGCCGTTCTGGGCTGATCTGCTTGGCTTTCTCCACGTTGTCCTGTCGACACATCAAGTCACATCTGTTCAAAGTCTGGTCTTTATAGATGAATACGTCATCTGACCTGAAACGTTGCAGACCGTAGTTTAAAGTGGGATGAGTTATTATTACCTGTAACTCTTCTTCCTTTTTTAAAAGCACATTTTTCATGGCTTGGACGTCGTCTTCGTGAGCTTTCAGCTTTTTCTCTAATAGTTTGAGGTTACGCTCATGTCTTACACACTCAGTCTCCAGTTTGAGCTGCTCGTCCTGGACGGCAAGCACAACATCAATCTTTTTAATTGTCAGTTTACATACTAGATATAAAAATCCAACATATAAAGGAACAACAAAACAGCAGCAGTTCTGTCAATTATCCAAGTTGTAGAAAAAAAAAGCTTCTAACATGACTTTAAAAATTCATTCATTGGTTTTAGAAAGAACTCATATGAAAGCTGAAACCCTCCCAAATGAGGTTTAAAATGTTGCTTCACTGCAGAAATATTGATCATTTAATGAACACAGAAAGGTCAGATTTTGGCAAGACAAAAGTTTTGTCGTCTTGTCATACAATGCACCAAATCCTAGTTTACAGCCTCACCTGTGCTCACTAACTAATTCGTTAATTAGTGGGTGTGTATAAAAAGAACACCAGCACCCGAGACCTTCACTTGAACTACAACAACTTGACCTCTGACAAAATACCAAAACTCCACCCTGTGGCCAAAGCCTTGTTGATCAAGAGGCTGAAGACCAAATCCACTGCAGAGGTTGCTTGCACCTTTAATGTGTCTCAGCGTCAAGTGCAAAGAATTAAAGAAAGATTTGAAGAGACTGTAGATGTTTTAAACAATCCCAGGTCCAGCAGACCCTGCAAGACAACTGCTCATGAAGAACGTCCAAAGCCAGCCCCTCTTCCACTGCAGCACAGCTCCACCAGGCCTGGTCACCTCACGTCCCTGTGTCCACTAGAACAGTGGGTGAGATTCTGTCTCCAAAATGTCTCTATGGTCAAATCAGTGCCCAGAAGCCAGCACTAAAAACAAAAAGCAATTTAAAAAACTGTGATTCACCCAGAAAACAGTCAAGTTTGGTGGTGGAAAGTTCATGGTCTGGGGTTACATCCAGTATGGGGTGTTCAAAACATTTGTAAGGTGGAAGGCAATGTCAAAATCCTAAAATATCGAGAAGTACTAGCTACCTCTGACATTCCCAATCATAAAAGGGGTCAAATGTCAGGATGGTGCTCCATCTCATGCATCCATCTCTACATCAACGTTCCTCAAGACAAAGAAGATCAAGGTGCTCGAGGACTGGCCGGCCCAGTCACCATACATGAACATCATTGAGCATGTTTGAGGTAGAACGAAAGAGGAAGCTTGGAAGACAAAACCAAAACATCTTGATGAACTTTTGGAGGCATGCAAGACTGCAGTCTTTGCTATTCCTGATGACTTCATCAATAAATTGTATGAATCATTGTCGAACCGCATGAATGCAGTCCTTCAAGCTCATGGAAGTCACACAAAATATGAAATATGGCTCTAATAGCACCACAACTTCATTCACCAATGTTATGAAACATATTTTGCGTATGAAGTCAATTATTTGTTTGATTTTCACATCACTTTCAGAGGGCAACAAAAATTTTGCCTTGCCAAAATCTGACCTTTCTATGTTCATTAAATGATCAATATTTCTGCAGTGAAGCAAAATTTTAAACCTCATTTGGGAGGGTTTCAGCTTTCCTATGAGTTACTTCTAAAACCAATGGATGAATTTAAAGTCATGTTAGAAGCTTTTTTTTTCTACAAATTGGATAAGTGACAGAATGTTTGTCAGGGATTGTAATGTGAAATGTCTAATAGCGTTTAAGATTAATTCGTTTCACCTTCAGTGTCTCAATCTCCTCCAACAGCTGGTCAATTTGATCTCTGACTGAGGAGTACTTAAAGTCGGCCTCGTCTGATGTTTTTCGTTGCTTCTCCAATTCTGCCTTTGCCTCCTGAACAGCTTGTTTCTCTGCCTCAATATTCTGTTGGTTCTCCTGGGCAACTTCCTCCTGGACAGCGGGACTGAAGACGTTAGTCTGACCCAACTCGTCAGACATAAAAAAAAAAAAAGTGAAAACAGAGAAGCTGAGGGTCACCAATGAGGTGATGTCATCACTTTGGTCCTCGTTAGCAGTCTCCAGCTCACTTATTGCTGCTTTGACCTGATTCTCAGAAGCCTGCAATGTAGTCAAAACAGAAAGAGGAGCTTTTACAAAACAACCAATTATGAAATAACCCTGGAGCTAATAGGTGATGTTGTTTTACACTGACCTGAGTCTTCTTCAGGGTCTTGATGGTGTTGTTCAGGTTGCTCTCCATGCCTACTATATTCTCACTGACGCAGTTCACCTGAAGTTGAAACCTGGACAGTTGGGCTTTGAGATTCTCCAGCTCCGAATCCAGCAAACTTTGCGACACATTCATAATTTTCTCTCAGTCAGAAACTCCACAGACAAAAAACATTTAAAAAAACAGTTTTAACGCGTGTCTGAGGCTGTTTTCCTGTTAGAGCTGATGTCAGGGAGTCTGCAGGTGGCCCGTTTCGTCCAGCTCTATCCATAACAAAACGCTGGTATCCAGAGCATGATCCTGCCAACATCAGGCTTTCAGTGTCCTTGTAGCTAAATGTGTCATTTGACCATAAAACATTTGGTGGTTCCTAAATTGTTTTTGAACATTCTAGCAGTTTGGGTGAACTAGAAGAAACCTTTAAAGATGAATATATTAGAATGGGTCTTCTATTGATAAAAACCTGTGGTATGCTTGGAGTCTATATATGCAGTGTATAGCAGAAAAACAACCAAATTAAATGAACGTTACTATTTCTGACGTAGCTCCTATTGTTGCTCAACTTTAATTTATTCTTAGTGCACAGCAGAACTAAGCTTTAGTCTTTTTTATAGTCTGCAGACCAACTAGGGCTCATTTTACCATCCAAGCAATGCTGGGTAATAAATGTTTACAGTTCTTATATATTCCAGTTACAAACCAGGATCATAGACACAACTTAGCTGTTACCACTGCTATAGGGAAATCATGAAGTTAATACTTTTTACCTGTCCACCAAGGGAACTAAGGTTGGAGCCAACATTTAAAGCCATATTTAAAGTTTATTAAAAGGAAGTAAGGACATTCAGGGACCCCAGAGAGACAATAAAGACTTCATTAAGAGACATTAGAGAGAACTGTGTGTATGAAGTTATTCCTACAAAATTAATCTGAAACGTTTTAACTATTCATTATCTGTGATTACAAGCAACCTCAGCGTTTAAATACGTTTTCATCATCTTTTTGTGCTTAATTGCTATGACATTAGAAATGTTGTCGTTAGTAGATTTCGGTGAAACAGCTGCTGCGTTGGTTGAGGATCTTCGCCTCTAGGTTACAGCAGGACTCAAACAGGAGGAGTCGCTCTGAGCCAGGTAAAGTAACTTACA
The DNA here is from genome assembly GCA_032876305.1 of Orestias chungarensis. Classification (NCBI taxonomy): domain Eukaryota; kingdom Metazoa; phylum Chordata; class Actinopteri; order Cyprinodontiformes; family Cyprinodontidae; genus Orestias; species Orestias chungarensis. Next base: position 2,586,622 of record JAVLVB010000657.1, read on the forward strand.
TCGACGGCCCTCTTCTCAGACCCCAGAATAAAAACACGTTCCAGCCATTGGTTGATATCAGACAAGCCCAGCCTAAAGACTGGACAACATCAGGCGTCTAAAACAGCCACATCTGATCAGCAAGATCATTTCAAACACCTATTTATGTTTGTTGCCAGCTGGTTACATACAGTTCATGCTAATTACGCTACAAAACGCCATTGTGTAACACATTAGCAAAGAAACCTGCTGCACTAACCGAGTTAGTCCTGCCGTCTTTTTAAACTGTAGATTTTGCTGATAAAGTGATGCAGAGAGTTTGCTGGAAGGTTTCATGTTATTGAAGCACAGAAAACAAAATATGTGTTTATTTAAACTTCTTTACTCTTCATCATGTATCCTGGTTAGCAAATAAAACAGTCCAGGTTGAGGTTATAGATCCTTCTTGGTCCATTTAGACCTCCCTGACTGACTGACTGTATATGTTATGCATATAATCTGGCTTGAATAAGGCCTGCAGTACTCACTTTATTTCAGTCTCAATGTCTCCACTGAGGTATTTGGCCGTGCTGAACTCAGAGGTGTAGTAGCGGTTGGGAAACACCTGATCCCCCTCAGCTGTGAAGGCTTCGCGGCAGTTTTTTGGAGGCCGGCCTTTCTGCATGATCCTCCTCGCCTTGTCTTTTTCCTGAGAGCACACATCCAAGCCAGAGGGCAAAAAACCCAAAAACTAATCAGAAACCAACAGCTACCCAAACCAGCCCCTAAACCTAAACAGGACTCAGAGAGAGACTGACTTTGATTACAAGAATGGTTTCTATCCCCCTCATATCAACCAGGCAATTGACGATGACCGGAGTTGTTGCTGTGATCGAGTCGAGCACGGTTGGGTTATCTGTATGACATGCTTTTCTGTAAATCAGTCAAAAAAACAAAAACAAACAAAAAACATCACATTTAAGAGTTTTTATGAAACACAATGAAAAGAAAACAGGTTCTTACCGTCCGTGAACGTTGTAGAGTTTATCAGAGAAGGGGCTAACAATGATCTGAGGTCTTTTACCATTGGGGTAAAAGCGAGACATCAGCCTTTGGAGGACCGACTCATCTTTGTAGTTGTCACAGCAGAACGCCTTCATGAAGCTCCGTAAACAGCACTCCACCGCCACGGTCAGAGTGGGATCCGTTAAACTGATGCAAGCCCCTGGCAACGAACACAGGCGCTAAAATAAAACTTTCGCTTGGAATATCTCAGCAAAGAGTCACGCTTCAAGATTTGTAAGCAGGAAGTGGTGAGGATGTGGTTTAATCCCTTGTTTAAGTCCTTACTACCATCTCACAAATCACTGCACGCACAAACTGAAATGCATTCTTACAGCTTTGACATATTTAGTGTTTTCCGTCATTCTGTCAGCACCGATAGTCACCAATTACCTAAACATGTGACCGGTGACCTCATACCGATGATGCACAGGCATTAGCATGTATCAAACTTCTCATCTATTGCCTCCACAAACACAGTGCAAACTCAAGAGTGAGGTTTATCCTTTTCAAACGCAGTGAGGTAGAAGTTTGTATGGATTTTATTCATTAGACCGATAGAAAGTAGCACATATAGTGAAGTGGAAGGAAAAATGCTTCATCGATCTCAGTTAACATAAAAAAATACTGTGTTAACTCTAAGGTAAAACCTGACAAAGCCAATTCCTTTTTTTTTGGAGTCTTATCACAGACATGTAGATCTGAGCCAAGCTTCTAATTAGAGATGCATGATGTACATCTGTACCAAGACATCAATGTTAATGCTTATATGGACTGGTTATTTTTAACATATCGGTCAGATAATAGATATGTTAACAAATGATGCGTATTTCCGTCTTTTTGTCGTTAGTTTTATGGGAGCGTGAGGGAAGGGAGCTGGCCAGTTGGTGCTAATGTGATCATGCACAGGGTTTTCAGGGTGTTTAGCTGAAGCTAACAAGCATCGTCGGCACTAGCACTGATACTACCCCAAAATGTTCATTTTGGTGCAGAACTACTTCTAATGGAACTGTGGTAGTGAACCTTGACCCCAGACAAAGACTAAATTTCATCATCTGTCCAACCTACTCGTCCCTGCTTCAACCCTGATTCCACCACCACCATGTTTAACCATCTCCATATTATAATTAGGGTGTTGTTAGTTTTTTTTAATCACGGCCTCTTGTGATTTAGTCTCATCATGGCAGGAGTGGCTTCTTTTACCTGTTTGCTTTGTCTCCTACAAGCATTATTGAGCATTAATGCTCGGGTTATTATTACCCGTTACTTCTCCACATCTTCCTTGTCATAAAGACCATCTTGGTCTTCATGAATGCTGAAAATGTTTTCTGACCTCTAGGATTTCAATCACTGGTAGGGCTCCAATAATCTCTAAAGACCAGCTAGCTTTATACTCAGACTCAATATTACCCAATGGGACAACTGTGTAGTTAAAGGACTGAATGTTTTACAGGAATTAGATTAAGAAGGTGATTAATTCACACACAGACATCTCTTTTAAAAATACAGAAGAATTCAAATAACTTGGCAAAGGAGTGTATCTGATGTTCTAAATAGTAATGTACTTAATTGTGAAGTTTAGGAACAGAGACACCATTTTAAAATAATCGTTTACCTATTGGCCCCACAGGTTTCTTGATGAAGTTTCCTGCAGCACATGCATCATCAATTGCAGCGATCAGGTCAGGCACATCGTCTCCAAAGCGTTTGAGCTTGTTGGATCGACTGGCGAGGAGCTGTTTTTTCCTCTTCATCTTGGACTCGTAAGCAAACTGCACACTCTTTACTTCAACTCTGGTAGAAAACATACGGTGTTTAGTGATAAAGCTTCATAAATATATATATATATGCAAGCAGGAAGTATTTCTCTTACCTTAGCTTGTCTCGTTCTTCTTTTCCTTTCAAAACAGCCTGATGTTTCTTCTTGACGTCTTCATTCAGCTGTGAAATCGTCCTCTGAAGCTCGGCAAGCTGCTCTTTGAGATCAACGAGGGTTGCCTTCCATTTTGAGCGTCTGGTTTCGACACTGTTGCTCAGTCTCTCGCTGACAGCAAAGGAAACCGTTTCAAGTTGTTGAGTAGACTTTTATGAATAAAAATAAAAAAATTAAAAAATAAAGCGTTTGAACACCTTCACACCTCGCTTTAGCCTTGTTGATTTTCTCCTGGAGAAGATCCTGCTCTTGTTCTGTTTGTTTGAGTTTGTTCAGGGCCCTGAAATAAACAAGCTAGGGGAGAAAAACAAAGTTAGGATCAAAAAAAATATTCAATTCGGATTAATTTGATGGAATAAGTAACAAGCAGAGAAGAAG
>JAVLVB010000657.1:2600594-2640122 GCA_032876305.1 Orestias chungarensis
CCCCTTTAACAGGAAGAAACCTCCAGCAGAACCAGGCTCAGTACAAGCAGCCATCTGCCACGACCGACTGGGGGTTTGAAAAGACAGAAAGCTAAATTAGATTAGAAGCACAGGATACTGAAATAAAAGACTTTATAGCAGCAGTTGTAGAACGTCACTGGAAGCATCTCAGCCCATGTTCTCATCCAAGAAGCTGTTTAGATCTGATGAGGATAAAACTGAGTTTTTGGGGTGTCTTTTTGTTGTTTTTTTCAGTTTTTTTTTGTTAATTTACTAATTAGTACAAATCCCAAAAATAATAATCTTTCACTGGACTGAGGAGAGCTTCATATTTCTTATAGTGTCTGCTTTGTGAGGAACCTACAGTTGTCTTCAAGCGACCTGATGTACTTTAGCCAGGAGCAATGCTTTTTTTCTTGGCATGTATTTTAGTCAAGACTTGACAACTGGAATTGATATTAATAAATTTTTTTGTTTGTCTTTCAAAGGGAGGTCTATTTATATTTTTAGGAGTATTTGTATAAATAAACACTTTTAAATCTTAAATCCTTCCTCCAGTATCCTTCTTCAGAGCAAGTGTGCAACATAAGGTATTTGTATTTGTAGTCATTTATTTTATTCAATGCTCCAAAATATAAAGGGATATTATAAAGTATAGCGCTGTTATTAAGGGCTTGTGTGGTTATATGTATAGTGCATTAATGGACCGAGTTGGCACATTATCTGTGCACGGATTGCGGCGGGCCAGCATGGTCTAAAAAGTCCAGGGCCGATTTTTATTTGTTTATTTTTTTGTCCCTAACTTCATCGTGCTGTTTGTTCACTGTAGCTACTGAACCCTACACTGGATAGTTATACTTACACATTAATGTAAATACAGTTGGAAAAACGTATTGTTTTTTTGTAATTGGTTAAAAAAAAAAAAAGAAAAAAAAAGTGTAATTTTGTCGGTGTATCATTAACCAAATCAAACATTTTAAACTTTGTGTTTTTATTTATTTATTTTTTGCGTATTTGACAAGTTCTTTTATGCATTCCCAAATAAACAGGATTGTAAAATTCATAAACGAACATGTTTAAAACTGTACTCACTGGAAATCTCTCTTTAAAAGCGCCATAATATGTTTGTCCCACTGGCACCTCCATTCCAGCAGGTGGCAGCACTCAGCATTCACACAGGTGAAGAGTCGGCCATTTGGAATCCAGAAGCCGTTGCTGGGCAACCTCGGAGAGATGACAGAGCTGCACCAAGCGGCGGCGTCGGGTGATTGTGAAAAGGTGAAGGAGATTTTGACGCAGCAGAAAGGCTGTCCCAATCAGAAAGACGTCGACTGGAGCCACAAAACTCCTCTGCACTGGGCGGCAGCTAATGGTGGGGCTTTTAGGAGGAACTTTATCCACTATCTCCAGGTCTTCTCTCTCTGCTCCCTTACGTTGTTGCTCTAATTGTGTGCAACGGAACAATTCCGACTTTTTCAGTTCCGACTTTACATTTTTAAACAAAATGTCTGGATATAAATGTCCTTTTAGAGCCTAAAGTGGCGTATCTTGTCAACTTTAGTTATATTAGCACACCACTGTATTTTTCTATTTTATTTTTCTTGGTACAATCTCAACCAATCAAAACTAAGCCACTGCCACTTTAAGGTGAAGGTAGAAAACTCAGGTAATACGACCTCTGGGAAAGAGACATACAAAAAGCGTAGATTATATTGTTGTCAGTATGTTGGCAAATGAATAATGTGGAAAATATTTTTTTTGATTGGGTTACAATTTTCCTCTTGCTCAACTAGATTAAACAGACAGTCCATCTGGATAATATTCTCACAGTTTTTCCACATTTTATTTGATCAGAGCCACATTTAGAAAATTGATTACATTCAATTAATCCATCAAAACTACAAACTTCAATTTTTCCAAAAGCTGAACATGAGAAAAAAATTGAAATCACACGTATTGCATTTGTCACAAAGCTTAAACTAACCTCTGGTTTGTCCGGTTTGCATCCTTAAGATGTTCCTGCAGCTTGAAATAATGCCAACCAGTGTTAGACTCATCTGATTGGTTTATAGGACTTTAAAATTATCCACCAAAAGCCATTTTTGGAGTTCCAGGGAACATGCTTAAACTAGCTTCCAAGCAAAATGAGATTTAGCCTTTGTGTTCCCTTCTCGCTAGAAGCTGTTTTGTTAGTTTGTTTTTTACATTTTTTTAAGAATCCTTATGATAAAGATATCACATTGAGAGCATTTGTCATGAATCTGAAACTGAGCTTCATTGAAAGAGAAGTCAGAACTTATGAAGCATAAGAAAAAAACAGCTTCACCTGACATGCAGCAGAAGTTGACCCCTTTTGTCAAACCTAGAGCTACATTTGAAGTTATGTTAGTCATTCCCGCTTTAACAATGAACAGGTTTTGCCATTCATAACCAGTGGGTGTTTATTCACCAACACTGGCGTTCTTTTAGACCCATTTTATGGGTAAGATCCCTCTGTATTTCAATTTACCTCAGGAGACACAGAGATCATCAAGCTCCTGGTGGAGCATGGAGCCCGGCTGTGTCTGAGGACGGAGCACGGCTGGACTGCGGCCCACGCTGCCGCCGAGTCCGGTCAGCTGGCTGCGCTGCGCCTGCTGCACTCCCTCCATGCACCAATAAACAAGGAGGACTGCTGTGGAGACAAACCAGTAAGGATCGCTGAAGTTTATGGACACCATGAATGCGTCCGATTCCTTAAAAAGTACGACACAGAGCCCATTTTTCACGCATTCTTGCTTTATTGTCTACAACCATTATATATGTTTATAAGTTCACGTTGCTATGTTTTTTTTATTGTTTTATATATATTGCAGAGCAGAGCCTGAATGCCAGGAATACCGCAAGAAAGCAGCTCAAGAAGGTATTTCATTAGATGACACAGATGAGGAGTGGCTACAGCAAGGCAACGACTATGAAAACATAATTGTTTCTAAAAGCAGCCATCAGACATAGGCTGCAATTAACTTTAGCTAAAACAGTTTTTTTTAACATTCTTATATTTAGCTCAAGTCTTTAGCTTCAATATTTAACTTCTTACATACCAAGTAAAACTTCGACCATGCATTGTTACTATGAACATACTATTAAATCCTTAATAATTGGCAGCAAAAGGCAGCACAATTAACATAACATTTGTAAATCTAGTATTACTAATAAGCCCTAAAACATACATTTATTACATTAAGTTATTTTCAGTGACGTTTTAGTGACGTTTCAGTGACATGATAAGGACAATTTTATTTCTTCCATGTTGTCTCCGACTTGGTGGTGCTTTCAGTGACACTAGATACTGGAACCTGAAGATCAGAGGAAATGACATGACGATAGAAAATTGGAAAGACATAGAGGCAGTAATTTAACAACGTGTGTTCCTAGCCGTTGTGTACCTCCTTCTTTAGGTGTTTCCGTAGAGCCTTGCGGGTCTGCAAAAGACGACAATAAACAGCTTCAGTTATTCAAATAAAATCATTCATTAGATTAAATGGCAGAAACCTTACTAAGATTAGTCGTGAGGGAACATGGCACATGGAAGTAACATTTCCTCAACATACATGAGCTTGTTTTAACTCAATAATATTAGAATATTTAAACCATACTAGTTCCATTGTTACATTTTTTCAAATGTAAAAATATGTAAAACAAGTGAAGCAAATCTTCCAATGACACTGGTAATTTTGATCAATATTCATGTAGTATTGACCCAAAACCCGCTTATATGTCTGGTATGTCACTTGTAACTTAGCTTTGTCTTGTTTCAACTGTACAAAGACGTTTGCACTAAAACCAACATAAAGAGCAAGTTGTATTTACAGAAAAATACTCATGATGATTTTTTTGGTACTCTTCTTCCAGCTGCTCATTTTGTAAAAAAGATATCTTGATCAATGTTGTTTTTGTTTGCTAAAGGATTTCCCAAGAACATAGCTGAAAATTATGCAGGTTCTTAAGATGCTTCAAAAAAATGTATTTCCTACATAACAACCAGACAATATAAGCATTTCTTTTTTTAACCTTTCTTTTAAACAATTTTTTTAGTTGATTACAAAAAAGCACTTGCCAGAAATCTATAAGAGGGTGTGTTCACCATTTTTAGCTACTGTGATCATATCAGCTCTTAAGTTGCTGTTAAAAATTTACAGTTACTTTAGTTTATTTATAATGCACCAATTCACATGGTGCTGTTTAAATAAATCATTTCAAGGTACTTTACAGACATAGATCGCTCAGTATCACATAATTCAGCAATATCATTATTAACATCATATTTATCAGATTTTTACTGTGTCTTACCATTCTGTCTCCCATGCATGTAGTCAACAAAATGAATAAACCCTGTAATTGAAAGAGAGTTTACTTGTATGTAAAATACTTCAGCTTGTTTATTTGTTACACTGAATAAAATCATCTCCACTCTACCTGGAATCCGTTGAGGATGGTAAAGATGTAACTGACTGCATAACCTATGGGTCCACTTGTGAGATCGAGAATGAAAATGGCAAATCCAAAGATCCACGTAACTCCAAAGATCGGGGTCAGGAGGATAACTGACCTCAGCACAATTTTGGCTGCTTCCCTCTCCTTTTCTGGTGAAATGTCACTTTTTTGTTGTATTTCTGAGTGGTGGCTTATGAGCTTCATGATAACCACAAGCATTGCGAACACATTGATGAAAACAATTGCTCCAACTGGAATGATAAATGTAAATATCGAGCCCTCCATCAGTCCTTTATAAACCAACCAGCAGGTTTCCCTTGAGTAGTACTCCCCCTCAGCTCCGCCGTTGTTGGTAAGAAATGTGATGAAGACTATGAGCAAGGGAGTAACATAGCCTATAACCATCGAGAACCTCAGGTAGTTTTTCTTGCTCACTTTGTGGAACAGAAACACTGCCTGATGAAGAAGGGTGGCGCTCAAACAAAACATCCAAAAGAACATGGCCAGAAAGCAGAAATGCATTATCACCACAGTGGTTTGACACCAGAGGTCTGAAACGAGCTTCGGGTGGGAGGTTGATGTTAAAAAGCAGAGGTCACCGATCAGCAAACAGAGAGAAATGTTCACATGGGCAGTATGGCGCAAGTATAAAGTGCTTGTCTTCACTACATCTTTCCAGACAATCAGCTCTATCACCAGGGTGATGATGAGTGACAGCACTGACACTGACAGAGCTGTATAGGTAACATATTCTATACCAGGGACTGTCAGAGGCTCCTTGGACAGTAGAATTGTAAACGAGGAGAGATGTTCACAGACACAGCGGGCCTCATTTGATGGACCTTGCCATGTACATCCTTCTTCTGAATATTTCTGACTGTTAGTGTCCCAAAATACACAGATTAACTGTACATTGCGAGGTCTTGGTTTAAACAAAACGAAGTCTATGATAATGTTAACTTTAGTTATGTTTCCTGCAATTGCGGAGACAATGAGACTGTTGGGCTCAGATTTGCTTTCATTATAGGGTAAATACTTCTCTAGTTGCTTGAATCCTGCTGTTTTCACAATCTCTACAGACGGTAATTGTGGAAAGGAAATGTTGACATTGAAAACAGTGAGGTTACATTGCAGGCTTGTATTGCATCCGATCACTTCCAGTTTTTCCTTTCTAATGTTGTTTGAGATATTGGATATTTTAATTAAATTCTCAACAGAGAGCATGTAGGTCGCAGCCAACCCAACTGTGGAGTCTGCAGGAGGCGTTTGGTTCCATGAGCTTGCAAGGCTTTCATTCATCAGATGACTGGAAGATTGTAGGAAATCCTGAAAAAAGGCAGAATGACCAAAGAGTTAAAAAAAAGTTGCAATTTGGATCAAGTATTTTGTAAATGTCATATTTATGTGTATATATAGAAGTCACTTTAATGATCTGTTGGCACTAAAAGGAATTTAAAATTTACTAAGGTAAGGCTCTTAGGGTTTCAGCCTTAGTGTTTCAGTACATTTCTCTCCTGCAAGATGTAAATGCTATTAAACCATTTGAAGAAGCTCAAATGATTTGATACTTACCTGGATTGCTGTTGAATTTGTCAGGTTGATTTGTTTTAACTTGTCATCCAGAGTCTTAAGTACTTGGACGGATGTATCTATGTTGGCATAACCGGGTAATTTCGAAGACCTGGTGACGTTCTCGAACTGGTGAAGTACGTTGGCAGCATTTTTACTGAGTTCACCAAGTCCAATATCACTAATCTGCAAGCATAGAAGAGAAAAACAGAACAGCAACTTATTTCATCAGCAAGCTAGACAAACTTTCCTTAGAATATTCCTTTTAAAAATGTTTTTCATTAAATCTAGAGTGAAGCTGAAACAAAAAAAACATTTAAGTATACCTGAACTGCAAAAGGCTGATCATTTCTTTATTTTCTGCTGTCATATGGATGTTACTTCTAAGCTTTTGTTTCTGTGCAATAATAAAAAGTCACATAAAAGGACCTGAGCCTTCTTTATTAGGGCCCATAAGTAATGAAAAGCTCTGCTTTTAAAAATCAGACAGGCTGCTTCATTGTCCGTTTTTGAAACTCGTCCTATTTTTACTTTTAACACATTTACTTTCTTTTCATTGGTATTGGTCAGTTATACTGCTTTGTTTTGTTATATTGTTTTTATGGCACTCATATTGTTGCATACTTAGCTTTATACCTCATTTTAATGTTTTCTTTCTTATTTATTTGATGTACAGAACTTTGTTTCAGCTATGGCAGGTTTTAAAGTGCTTATAAATAAAGTTGATGAAGATCATGACGGTGACATACCTTAGCGTCTTCCAGCACACTGTGGAGTTGTTGATCCACACATTTTGAAACCGGCTCTTCCCAAACCCCTTCACTGCCAGAATCCCACAAAACATTTTTTTAAAGGTAAGTAAATTGTATGCTGTGTTTTTCAAAGTAAAGGAAATCATCATGAAATGTCCAAGCCTTACATATTACACTTTCGCTTTCTCGTTCCAGCCTCTGTCGGACATTTTATTTCCGCAGTGAAAGTGGCCTTGGTGTTTGCCCATTCACCTTGAGCTACGCAGTATTTTTGTCCGACTGTTTGTGACAAATGAAAATTTTAATTATTACAAAACTTTAGCATCGTCTTTTTGTGAGGTAGGCCAACAGTATTGCATCAACATTTAAACGGCTGTCTCTTTTTCTTCTTACAAACATTTATTTCAAAAAGCAAAACTCAAAGATACATCACTAACTGATTAATATCCTTTTAGGCATCTATATATGTTAATATTATATGTATTATGGATGACTCAAACAAGTAATTTATTTACAGTGTGTGCTCTGGGTAGTGGGCCTCCTTTTGCATAAAATACTGTATCAATAAATACACTGCAGTCCTCATTCATAAGGAATGTCAGCGATAGGGAGGGATGAATCCCTCTAAATGTTCAGCGTAAGCTGCAGCACAGACTGTGAACTTGACAAAACAGATAACCAACACCAAAATACTTAAAGCATGAATTCCAAATAAAATCTTAACTTAAATTTTAAAAAAGGACTTTAAACCACAGAACTATGGTCCAGTCTTTCCCTACTTATTACAGGTAAGATGCTTGAGTAATTTCCTGTAGCAGCCATTTCGTGGGACCTACTTGCTTGCTGCCACAGTGAGCTACCCATGTATCCATAGTGTCTCCATTGTCTAAAAAGATTATATAGTTTTTCTCTTTTGCACAAGAAAATACAACGTTCGTAAGAATGGTTGTAAACTGCATCAATGGAAAAGTGGTGTAGGGATGAAGGGGTAGAGCCAGAAAAGGCTGGTTCTTAAAGAGACGGAGGCCAAATTTAGGCTGTCCAATACGAACAGCTATGATGTGAAGTCAAATTTCTTTTAAGTTGTTTTTGATATACAGTATTTACATCATTTTCATAGCGACAGCTGTAGCAAAAATCATAGAAACTGAATATTTGGGATTGTGTTGGCACCATTGCCTTAACTATAACAATCTAAATTAGAAAAAACTAACAATATATATTAGTCTGTGTATCGCAAATTCACCTTAAAAAGAGAAAAACTTAAATTCACATTTTGTTGATATTCGGATTTGCTCTCAAAGTACTTCTTTATCAGATACACTACTGGTCAAAGGTTTAGACTCAACATCCTACTTAATAAAACCAAGTGTGTCCAAAATTCTGACTAGTACTATAGATGCACTTGCATTTGTTTTGAAGCCCCTTCAGACATTTAAAACATGCTTTTTATTGAACCAAAATATATAACATTTTTAGGCTCCAATAATAAAAATATTCCATCGTTATTTCAAACAAATACGTACCATAAATGATTTCGATGCTCATACTTTGGTTTTGAATTTGGTGGCACTGATTCTCAAAGCTGCATGATGTGTCTTTAAAAGTGTTACCGGCACTTTCTTGACATCTAACAACTTTTATAGCATTATGAATCTCTTTGTCTCCATCTGTTAAAGTGAGATAAAAAAAAAATATATACATTGCAAGAACAAATTTAGATGAGAGAGATGGTTGAAAATAAGCAAAGCAAACATGAACAACACGAATGAAATGCTCCTACCTTTAGTCAATTCCCCTGGAATGGCACTTTCATCCCATCTTACTGTGTAATTTTCATTGCTTTTCTTAATCACACATTTGACTTTCACATATAAATTGTCGCTGGCAAATATACACAAAGGAAATGCTGGAGCCGCATAAATTTCGATCCTTGGTAGGAGGCATACATCCATTGTAGCATTGGCCTTATGTTTTATGATTATGGTTTTATTGTCATTTTCTTGTACAAATTGGCATATGTACTCTCCTAGGGAAAGAACAGAGAGGAAGGTTCAAAAGCAAAATATATATTATAGAGTTATAAATAGACAATTCTAACAAAAAGTGTTGCCTGAAGAATTAGGGGTGCTCCTTATAAAAAGGGTGAGCACAACTAAACTGAGTACAACTGCTGTGTGCTGAGCGCAACAGACTTGCAGCAGCTGCAATTGTAGCAAGAATTCGAAAAAACCTAAAACCATGTGTAATTATTTTCCACATTACATGCACTACAAAGTGTTTGTCTACGAGTTGACAAAGGTTCCAGGGTTTTCAACCCTAACCTGTGTTCATAACACACATAACACATGTTACAGTGCATCTGTGCGAGGCTTATGTGGCTTCCACAGGGCATCTGATTATTTGATCAAACTATTCACTTTTTTTCACCATTGCTTATTCATGAAATTATTTGGGGAAGTGAAATGTGGTTGGGAAAAAAACATACCTTGCCAGAGTTCATCAACTGCTGAAATCCTGACTGTGCTCTCTTTATTTCCTTTTATTACGGTTGAGATTACGCCATTCAATATGTCAAAAACTCCATCCTCTCTTTTCAGTTCCCAGTGTGGGTTGTCTCCAAGGTCTTCCTGTGTTGTGCATTGCATGGTTGTTGAGGAGTTGTACCTCACTGACTCAGTTGATACGTTCAAACTGACAATACCTGTGGATTAATAAGCGTACACGTGCCTGGGGTTTTGTAATCTTGAAAAAAACTAGGCGACAATTCACACTAACATATCAATTAGCATTTTTGTTAACCTTAACTTAAAATGTCTGTTAAAAGAAATAAATAAATGTTTAAAAAGTTGAAATACAGAGGTAGCATAAATCTGTCCCCTAGAGCAATACTTTATTGAAGCATCTTTGATAGAGAACCCAATTTCTCCTCCATATTTAGTCAAAGTGTTCGGTTGCAAGAGAGATTTGCAGTTACTCTAAAGAAAATATTTAACTCTATGGTCATTCGTGCCAAAAGGTACGTTTGGCTCTTAACATCCGTCTGCATCACCATCATACCTTCAGTGAAACATGATGGTGGCAGCATAATGCTGTGCGGGGTACTTTGTTCAGATTGAACTACGGATATTGTCAAATGATTTTGGTCATTGCCTGCAGGGTGATGTAAAATGTCTGTGCACAAGAGATGTCCTCACAATGTAATGGATTTGGAGAACATCTACAAGGCATGTTATTAGTAGCAAGTCATGTTGTGGGATGCTAAACATGGAAAACTAAATTAAATGAACTGAATCAAGAGGAGCAAACATGAAGTAATGATTTCAAGTCAGGTAAAGTTAATATGTAGCCAGCTTATTGCATCTTTTAAGATTGTTAGTCGGCAGAGATTGCTCGGCAATAGTATCACACTAAAAAGGTAAAGGCATTCAAATAACTCATGACCATCTTACTTTTTCCATACTTAAACATTATCTACCAGTAGTTCACTGTAAGTCATTATAGAAGCAATAGAAAACCGTACTATGGCTCTAATAGTAATCCGAACCTTTTGTCTCCAAAACTATCTGTCCCTCCAGTTTGACAATCAGGCTCTCTGTTATGGATGACAAAATTTGGGGATCAACGGCAGAGAGAATCTTCATTCCAAAATCGATAATAATGCTTCCAACACTTTAGTGAAAAGAACAGACACAATTATTTTAAACATTGAAACAAATAGTTGCATGTTGATTTTTTAAAATTTTTTATTAATAAAGGCAGGTACCTGAATCTCATTATTTCTAGACTGTCAAATCCTTTTATTAAACTGTATTCTTCTTTCATCTAAAAAGAAATCTGAATTAATTTATGGATTTCCAAAGATAATATCAGAGTATTACATCTTTTTTTTATCCGTGGACATTAGTTTACCTTTGTTAACAGTTTCTGATGACATGTCTTATAACCGGATGTTTGTTGGTTTGTCAGACAGTGACTATAGTCGCCATTTGTGTCTTTAATTTTCAGTTGTCCTTTGACACCAACTATTAGGACCAAAACGTTCATGGTTAGTGTTTATCCAATTATTCCTCTAGTCACATTTAGGCAAAAAAATGTGCAATTAAAAACTGTAAAACTCCACATGCCTGTAGTGTTTAAAATGCATACTTCGGCAGGGAACCCCTTAACGTCACAATACGGTTTAGACGCATCACAACATGATGTTTTGGCACAAACCTCATCGCTCCATCTGTGGCCGGAATTGCATTTACATTTGCCATTTGCACTACATTCTTATTGAGGGTCAAACAAAAAATCACAAAAAAGAAACAAACAAAAAAAGGAATAGAAGAAACAATTTTTAAGTCAATATTCGGAAACTACAGTATTTGGAACCCTACTTTATGTTTTATTTTACCTGTTGTTATTTGAATGTCCACGATGTTCAAACTGGTGTCGTTTAAAGCAAAGTTTAGTGTCTGCTTAATTATTTCAATTAGACTTTTGTCTACCACCATGTTGGCATAATACATCTGAGTTGAATTCCCTGAAACACAGAAAACGACATTAGAATCACCATGATGCGTATACTAAATAGGAACGCCCATATTTAGGAGCTTATAAAGACTTTTTCCTTTAATTGTATTCCAAAGAAAATGCTTTTCTAGGAATCTGACACTGTCACTTTTCTATTTTGGGTTACAGTTAAGCCGAACTGCCAATTTGTTTTAAAACAAAAAATGATCTGGCAAATACGTCGGACGTTGGTTATGCGACATGCACAATGGCACACATATCTACCACTGCAACAGAATGTGTGTTACCTAATGTCATGTTAAATTATGCAGATGCTCTGTCTGCACTGATGAAAATTCACTCACCTCCCCAATCTAAAATCTTAGAGGGGCTGCAGAAGGATTCTGGTTGGACCCACTTTCTGATTCCCTCAGCTAATAACTATTTGACCACTTGAGGGCAGTCATAAACTGAGTATAGAGATTTCTTTTTTTAGCCAAAATGGTCAGGTGATTATTAAACAAGGAAAAAAGTCAAAACGAGCCAGTAATTGAAAGACACCTGGTTTGTGCTGTAATAAGATGATAAAGTAAGTAAGTAACAGAAGTTAATGTGCTTAATTTCTGTACGTACAGAGGATTAAATACAAATTTAGCAAGATGTTGAAAGACAGTGAGACAGGAACTTAAAATAAATCCTCTTTACCTTGAGCAGACGCCTGTAAATTGAAAAACAAACAGTTTGATTAATTCTGATGTTTTTGTTTTGAATTTCAGCATCTTTTAGTGAAAATTGACAAACCTGACTGATGTTTAGAGCCAGGATGTAGAGAAATAGGAAAATCCACATCTTGTTCCTTTAATAAAATGATAAATAGCACAAATCAATTAACTGGGTTTCAAAAATTCCTATTTTCTAATCCAATCCTTTCTAATCAAACTGAACACTCAAAAGTCCTTTACACTAAAGCCACATTTACGTGCATTTGTAGGCTACTTATGGTTAAGTGTTTTGCCCAGGGGCACATTGCAATCTGACAGGGATCAGCTGGAAATAAAGCTGCAACCTGCCTGATTGCAAGACAACTACTCTAACCACTGTAACACATACACCCCACAGCTTGTGTTTGGGAAAAGGGATTCAGTATTTTTTGAAAGAGAAACAGAGAAACAGAGTAGGGATCTCCATCATCATAGGGTAAAGCTGCTATACCGCCACATTGAATATGGTCGGGGGAAGAACTCTCGAAATTTAATGAGGGAGTCAACTTTTCCACATATGTTCAATCGAAATGAGACTGAGAAGATCCATAAGTTCCCGTAGGGACTTTGAAACGTCTGAATTGGAAAACTAGCATTTCCCAGTATGGACCCACGAGAGGAACGTCAGGCAATCTTATGGAACGGTAACATCTGCAACCTGATCTCGGATAAGTTGAAGGAAATGAATGCTGCGTGCAAGAGAAACCACCGTATAATGCTGTATTTAACAGAACAGACCACTGGTAGAGGTGAAATTATGTGGGTTTAATATAATTGGGTTTCACACTGCAAGACAGATGGCATATCAAATGAAACCAGACTTTTCAATCCAACTCCAAACAGGTTTGTACAGTAATTTCAGTGTTCATGAATTTAAACAGTGAAGCTTGTGGTAACATTATACAAAATAATATTGTTTTTCTTTCTAAATTAAAACAGTGTTTCTATGATTACTTATGTATTAAGTGAATGTTACTAGAATTTTCCATGGATCTTAACTAACAATGAATTTACAGCACAGTTAATAAAGTTACATTGACTATACACTGGCTTCTTATTGTCAATACTTCAAGAGTTGAGCTGCTCTGGTGACAGCTGTAAACAAACAGCTCTATGAAACAAATAGCTGCATCGATATTTGATTTAGACAAAGAAAGTGCAAAGACAAGCTCACCTGTGTTTTTTTTTTCTTGAGGCACATCAGCGAACCTCCACAGAAGCAAACCAGCTAAATGACAGTGATCCAGGAAAAAAGACTACTTTCAAACCAGTGTTTATTACAGATATGCAAACTAAAATGGCTGTAAAGGTGATTTTATTTGACAGTCAAATAAGATTACTGGCCTGTCTTTGTTACAGAGCCATCTTTATGGATCTGGAACAGCTATGGAAAAAAAACATATTTTATAACTTTAAAGACTGAGTTAGACCTGATATGTGTCTGGGATTAAATGCTCTTAGACGAAAGCTGCTTTGTTTTTTCCTTAACAAATGCAAAGCCTGTAATCAAGACTCGAAATAATAAATGTTTCACTGTCCTCCGTGGTAAATCTATCTTTATACCAGGTACATAAATGATTTCAAGGAAATGTTATAAAACAAATATTAATTTTATTTTACGTTTATATTTAAACCAGGCAAATCAAACGAGATCAGAATGTGTTAAAATAGAATCAAATCATTACAAGAGAACAATTATATTGGCCTAAAGCTGATTTCATAAACATTGCACATTTCAGTCGCTTTACATGTGGCCTTAAAAGCACATTTATCCCAAGCAGACCATGTCCAGTCCTCCAATTTTGTCAGGAGACAGAAGAAAATGTAACCTTGTTTTTTTTACATAGCTGTGAATGAAACCTTTGAGGTCTTTCAGAAGCATTTTTAAGGTTTAATGAAACTGAAACATTTTTAATTACTACAGAACATTCTCTTTTTCTTTGTCTGGGTGGGCACCTTCAAAATTTTATAAGTTGGACTAGTCCTTTAAACCAAAGTAAAAGTAAATAAGAATCTGCCAATGAACCTTGTATAAAGAATTATACTTAAAGTCTTATTATGATCAAATAATAATGTGTGCACAAGATGAAATCATATATACCCTGAGCTTTTCCTTGAGTGCGTGCAAAGCTTTAGATACTGTGTGAAAGGTTGTTTTGACTAAACTAAGAGCGTAGTGTTCCAGACAAGGACAAGAAGAATCAGAATGGATGGTGCTTAGAAATGATTCGCTGTGACGTGATTTGTAATGCTTCAAAATGGGCTGCTGCACACAGATGCTTTGAAGAAGGGCGTCTCGGTGTGAGTGTGAACTTCTTACCCTACAAGTAAATAAACCGAGATTGATCCGAGTTGGTGTCCGGCCTGAATTGCTAATGCGTGATAATTCCAACAAACCTCTGCTTTGGTAGCTAGCCTCGGTGCATCGCCATAGTTTCTTACACCGCTTACAATGAGCACAGCGGGGGGCAGGGTTCTGTATTTATTAATTCTTTGGTTCAAATTCAATCCTACGTCATCAAAATATTCAAATTAGCAAGTATGTTCTTAATTTATAATCTCTGAGGACGTCCTTGTGTTTTCGAGGCTGAACCCTTAGTTCAGAACTAGTAAGGAGAACTTGAGTTATTTATCAGTCCTGAGATGAACTCCTCCAACCGGGAAGCCAATGAAGTTTGTTAAAAAGGAAGAAATGTATTAATGGCAGCCCCGTTAAATGTGGAAACAAAGTACATTTTTGCTGTTTAGTCGCTGAATATTTAAGGTTGTCAGAAGGCAGACGACACCAGCTGTTCAGATATCCCACATATTCTGTTTAATGATGAGACTCTGCAGGTTAATGTATCTCTGAGGAGCTGTTGGATGAAGAGCTGCTGATGACGTAAACTCTCAGTGTAGGAAATTAGTTGGACAGGTCTTAGCTCCGGGACAACCAAGCATACTAAACAATAATCGCCCATATTCACTTTCCTATACTAACATCCATCAGGTTATTAACATTACAATGTGTGCACATACATGTTATGTTTAATGTTTTATGTTGCTTTAAATAATGTTAACATTGTTAGTTTTGCCTCATCTTTGACTTTCTGATAATAACCCCTCACAGGCCGGTCATTGGTTAGTTATTACCTGTAATTCCAGAAAGTCTTAACTGAGCTTTTCTTTGAACGACTGTTATACAGCCGTTGCTCAACAGCAAAGAGCAGTTTTGCATATTAGTGCTGTTTCTTTTACCACCAATACACAGCACACACCTGCAACAAAGACGCCGTTCATTTTACCCGCCGGTAAAACTTGCATTTAAGCTGATAAGTGTAGAGGACGTTTGTCAGTCATTAGGCCATCCAGAAGACCTGACCATACATTATTGAAACACTTCTGATTCAGGAGATCTTTCAGACTTGCATTATATTGCATTATTTAATACATGCAACCTCTCCCTGCTGTAAGGGAGCCCTTATTTATGTATGGCTGCATAAAAAACACCCAAACCACAGACTAGGTTCTGAGCCTGGGCGCCTTTACGATAAATGGTGGCAAAGAGGCCCTGTTAGTTTGCTACTACTCCAGTAGCCCCAGGCATTGAAGCTGAATGAATACGTTATAGGACATGAAATCCTGGAACTAATTAAGTATTTTTAGAGGGAAATTAAGTGTTGCCATCACTCATGTTACCACGTCACCAAGTTTCTTCAAAGATTCGCTGTAGATGCTGAAGATCTCCAGAAGTGTTCTTCTGTATTACAACAGATCTAAACAAGCCTGACTAAAGAGGACGCTGAGGATTGTTCCTTATCCATTTGAAAATCCCTTCTAGCACAATAACCTCAAGGGGTTCCACAGTATCCAACTTGTTAGCTCGCAGTCTCATGTTACCCATTATCATCGGTGGAATAGATGGTTTAAACTTTGTCCTTTTCTCTTTCCTCTTGGTTCCTGGTCTAGATCCTTTTTTTTTTTACCGTAGTTGATGTATAGTTTTACCTTTTTGTGATTCTAATCTAGTAGTTTTGAAAAAATGTCTCGTTGCTATTGTTACGCATCCTAAAGTTCCAGGAGTTGAGAAATATTAACAGAAAATCCTCTAGCAGCATCTAAAATCGAAAAATTTGTTTTAAAAAAATCGTTTCTGCCTTGAAACGAGGAACTAAAGTTTTTAAAAAGAAAAAAGAAAAACCCCCTCCAACATACTGTCACGTTATGCAGCGCAATTCTAGAGCTGAACAGCATCAACAACACTGACACCCATTGTTGCAAACTCCATTAACGCTGTGGAAAAACCCCTTCAAGCCAATTGTAAATCCCTGTTGTGATACCATATTCTTAGAACTAAGTAACATTTTGTTTCTGTGCTTTCAGGACTGGATCCGGATCATAAATTCATCTTTTGATGATTTAGCCGGCTGCTGTGGAATTGATTTGACCAATATGTACGTTTTAAAAGTATAATTTACATTCCTTAGTGAGAATCCATAGCAGCTTTGCATCCAATGTAAGGGAAACATTTTCCTAAACAGGAAAACGAGAAGCTCCAAAAAAGGTGACGGCCTTGTAAAGACTCCTCAGGCTTCCTTGTTGGTGCTCGAAAGAAATAACAGGAGAATCTTTAGATGTAACACAAATAAAAAAAATGGCACAATTTCTATAACAAATCTTTAATCTTTTGTGAAAAGGAGGTTTTCTTGTGTTTTAACTGTTTCACAGTCAGAATTTTAAGGTACTGCCAAAAGAAAGCAAAATCGTTCTGAATAAAAAAACAAACTGAAATCTGATTGGTGCATCTCTATGAAGTAGTGCTGCTCAATACATTAAAAAGTTGTTCTAAAAACGGCTAAAACCACTTATCTTGCTTATCAGCTCTTTTATCTGTGACTGTTGGTGCAACATCCACGTGTAAAGACAAATTATTCAAACATTCAAGCAGCTGTAGGAAATGCACACAGACATTCACCTACTCAATTGCAAATCGTTCAAGCACACAAGCTTGTCAGGAACTTTGGCGGCTCGTAGTGCAGACCTGAATTAAATCCCTTACCCTGAAACACAGGCATGAGAATGACAAAATGCAAATTAGCGGTACGAGCGCGGTACGTTTCTGGAAACGCCCCAGCCGCGTGTGGCGGAGCTCGACGTCACACCGCTGTTTCGTACTGTACAACACGTGTGGCGGCCTCGGTGAGAAAGAGCTCGGCCCGCTCCTGAGGCGGCGTTTGTTGCACGTAGGCTGCTCCGTTACTTTCTTTGTGTGAATGTGGCCTCTGTTGAGGCCTCTTAGGAGAAATAAAACAAAAGAATACTGATAAGAGTCAGATAAAGCTGATTTAAACACATTAGTATAGATCACGGACAATTTAGTATGCAAACGCTCAAGGTAACTCATGAACCCACAGCATTTAGGGTGTGGTTTACTACTTTTGTTCTACTTTAAATGTCCTTTATTTTTATGCTGACCACTGCTTATGAATAGTGGTAGACCATATGGATTTAAAATGTAAACACGATACCTTGTGGTACATCATAATGATGATGGCCAGTTTAAAAACAGGCTTCTTTGGGAAACCAGTTACATAAATTATTAATTCTTATTTTTATTACTTTTGTCTGTCGTTTCAGCCGGTTTTTGGAGTTTTCTAAAAGAAATCTTATGACAAGAAATGGATCACCATAATGATAAATAATACAATTTATAAAGGAAGTTACGCTGTTAATAATCACATAAACTCAAGTGAAAATATTACTATTATGTCTCGGGAATTTTGGTCCACGCCACTTTACAGCATAGCTTTAGTTCGTTGAAATTTCTGCTCAGCCCTTAAGGTTCTGTCACAGGATTGTTATCAGTCAGAGGTCCAGACACCGATTGGGTCTTTGGATCGTTTGCTTATATACTTATATGAATAAAAACAAGTCTAAATCCTGATCCATCCAACCGCCACCATGCTCGGCAGCTTTCTTTAAAAAAGCTCTTCTAGTTCAGCCTTTTACTATTAGTTTAATCACAGACTTCACCGTTTAATCATATCAGTTGAGAGGAAACTGTCTAAAGGCTTCCACACACTCGAGCTTGCTTAAGGCGGACATCTTGCTTAAGGCGGACATCTTCACAAATCTATTTTCACATCAGCGTTTTTTTTACGACTGCGTATGTTGTGTTGTTTTACTAATCAATTATAACAGATATAGATTCTCTAAGAACGAGAAATATGTGTGAGGAAATATCTTTTCCTTTCATCCATTAATGCTGAGCTCAACCGACCGCAGACAAGCTCAGATGATGCGCACAGAATGTCCCCGTTTATTTGGGCCCTTTCCATGTTTTCTCTCTACAGAATTGTAATTGTTGGGCAGCTATTCTACAATCTGTACACATATAGATGGAAGGCATCTCTGAAGATGGTGTAGGGTCATTGCTGATCTCTTCCAATCCTGGTGTTGTTTTAAAAGAAATTGTGCCACAACTCCTTACACTTAGTTATCTGACACTGGCTGCTAGTTGTGATCTTAAATCCTACAGAAGCCACAAGGGTGTACTTAGTTTCCATCCTAAATGTTAATGGAAATGTTCATTTTTGCCTGACGGCACGTCTGACTGGTTTTTGTTTTGTAATAAAATGTCATCTTCGCTTACAGCCTGTAATGGAGGATTTCCACAGCAGAGCTTCTCTTTCAGGCGTTCAGGCAGGAAACAAAGCAGTTTTCCTAATAACGGATAAATTGTTCCAGGCGTCGCCTCCTCTTCTTTCATCGGCCCTGGGCAAATTTACATACAAATGTGTTAGAGTTAGATGACGGAAATAATGACAAATGAGCGTTAGGAGCTCGCGTACCCGTGAGAAAGCTGATGATCAGCCCGACAAGAATGACGGTTGAGCAGTTGAACGCGCTGTACCACATGTAGGACAAAGAATAAAACCTCTGCAGCCCCGTGGGCCGGCTGCAGGACAAGGAGGGGTTTTACTAGTGAGATGAGCCCGTTAAAGAACACATCAACAGATAGAGGTGAGAGTCCAACCTAGTTGTGTTGGTGAGGGCTGTGTGAAAGACAGTTGTGTCTACGCGGCAGCTGGGTGGCAGTGGCTTAGCGCCAGAGCCGCGTGTGACGATACTCCCGATGCCGACCCAGAACGCCACGGCCAGACCCGCTCCCAGACCAGCCGTCGCACCCTGGAGACGGAGGGAAAACAGAAATAGAAAATGGAAATGTTACCGGATGTGAACAACGGAATACAGTTCTCCCATTAATGTCCCACACACGGGGAACAATGTCTGTTATATTTGCAGTCACTCCACAAAACCCGTCTTTAAAGAAGAATGCCAAGAAGAACGACCAATCGAGTTTGCAGCATGTGACAAGCCAGGCTGGCCGTAGTGCTGCACGATATAAGACAATCGTGAGATGGCGAGGGTGTTGGACTTTCAGAAATTTTTGGTACGTTTTCTTTGTCGTTAAGAGGCTAAATGTTGCCAAACTGCAGGATTCTTACAATATATTAGCAAACAATTATTGCTCTGCATGCAGTCATTTGCCTTAAAAATATTGTGACTGCTGGACACATATTATTGGAACAGGGCAAACTCATGGAATTAGCTAATCGAGTCCACCTGACCACATCCTCCACAGTAAAGCAAGGAGTTGGCAGCGTCATGCCGCGAGGATGCCAAGTCTTTTGACATCCAGCTAATAATTAAGTACAACATTGTGCAGCATAAATACATAAAAGTTTGTTAAATCAATGTGACAAAATGTAAACTGGCCATGATCAGGATCTGGATTTTAATTGTTTACTAAGTCTGAGGTGAAACGTGCAAACACGTAGCAAATGAAGGTTATCTTACGCAGGAGTTGGCACACGGGAAGAACATCCCGAGGGAGAACAGGCCAAGAAGGGGTCCTCCAACCATCCCAAAGATTTTTAAGGCTACCTGCGGGTCAAATGCAACTCAGACGTTGACTAAACTAAAGCTGATCGGCATGAAAGTTACTGAAAATAAACAGATCGCGCACTGAGCTCACCTGTAGAACTGAATCCCCCATGAGGTGAGTCAGGTACGCCATGGCCAGGCAGAGCAGTCCGTAGGCCAGCGCTTCAGGTAGAAGCACAACGTTGGAAGTTAGAAACAAGGCTTCAGGCTCGTGGTCACACTCAAGTTAAAGCTGAGAGCAGCTCACCTAAAGCTTTGGACACCAGCGTCGCTCTCTCCTCTGACATGGACGGAACATGCGGTTTGATCAGATCTTCCATCGTGACGGTGGCCAAAGAGTTGAAGGCAGAGGAGATGGTGCTGAATGACCGAATCAAAGCATGAACTGAAGTCCATCTTTAATGTAATTTAAGGTATTCTCACAGTTATTATAATTGTGCAAAATCAACAACAGCATTCATGCTGAGCAGACAGTTCTGCCGAGGAGATGGATCTGAGCGGATCGTGTAGCATGTTTCTGTTTATCGACCTGACGCGGGTTTCACTTCAAAACCCACTTGTAAGCCGAAGCCGCTCATTCACGCCTTCCCTCGCATTACAACAGCCACGTGCGGTAGAGACGAGCCGTGTAAGGACGGAACGCTTTCAGCCAAATGTCCCGCGGGTTACGTGACTAAATATCTGATCAGCACATGAAACTTTGACTTCAGCTCATTAAAGTCTTGCGTTCGCACAAAAGGTCATTTTTTAGCGGCATGGTCATTTGTTTTATCCGGTGACATGCACACAAACATTCGCTTGTTCATTCAGTTTGAGGATTCTCGGACTCCTTTTTCTTTCATGAATCCATATTTCGGATTGAAACCTAAACTCTTTTTGAACTCTTAAAGTTGGAGGAGCTGTTGCATTATCCCCTAACAGTAATTTAAACTGTAGTCCACTGCTGTGAAATAAAAGTAACTGTTTGTTGTTTTAAAGTCTCTTAGATTAGTGGAAATGAGTTTGCGTCTATATATGTGTCTAACTGGTCCCAATAAACTATGATATACATATAAGTTGAGCTATTTGTTATAGCAAAAGAATATTATTAAAGAATTTAAGTAGTTTTAGGTGGTCAAGCTGTACCAGCTACTTTACTTTCACCACTGACATATTCAAGATGTAAAAATGATCCCAAATGTGACAAATGAACCTGTGTTGTTCCATCGTTTAGCAAAGAACACATTTAATAATCTATTTCAGACTTAAAAATTTAGTTAGCAGCATATCACAAACACACAGAGTATTTGGACCAATATTTTTTCGGAATATACCATCAAGTGTGAGACTGGATGGATGGAGTTTTGCCACATGTATTCAAATTGATTTACGCTGCACTTTAACTGGGCCATAGTTATGCCTCTAGTCATCTGTGCCACTGATTGTGGCTATGTAGGCCCACCGCAGATTGTTTTTATTTTTTTTAACTCTTTGGGTTTGGTCTCACACTAAAGTGAAACGATTCAGGCACGTCATCGCTGGACAGGAAAAAAAAAAATCATTCTTTATACAGCAGCTGATAAGACGCCGTGGAAAGTCCCGTACCTGAGCGCCGCGCTGAAAAGACAGGCAACAAACAAGCCGGGCAGTCCGGGCAGGCCTTGCAGCATGTCCATCACAAAGTAGATCACCATCTGTGTGAAACAAAAACCTCTCATCACCACTTCCTGGAATACTGAGCTTTGCATACATCTATCGAGACGGCGTGACCGCAGAGCCGATGTGACAACATCTGTGAATGAGACACACATACTTCAGGTGATGTGGAAGTTACTGTTACACATGCAAATGCGCAGGCTGTAGTTATATTGCATTATTTGGTTTGATGGTTTTCTTCATGTGAATCCTTTAAAAACCTCCGAACCCGGGAGCAATCTGTACCAAAATTCATGAAAAAGATGATCGGGCGGGACTCACTGCATCTCTGGAAGAGCTGCCAAGCTTCTCGGAAAAGTCTTCTCCGCAGTACCGCGCAAACATGACGAGACCCATGACACAGCTGAGAGCCAGAGCCAGCTGAAGGGAAGGAAACACCATGTAGCACGACCTGCACACACAGGAGCGGCACATTTTCACTCAAGAATGCAATAATGTGTAGTTGGAATCACTCAGATGGCAAAACACCCCAATTTAAGTTGGGATTAAGGTCAATAGCTTCCATGTCAAAGCATTTTTCAAAACCTTCTGTTCTTTTTTAAAGGAGAAAAATAAAAAAAGTTATTTTGACTTGGAATAGGATCATTGCTCATGGAAAGTTTGGCGATCATCAATTTTACAGGAATAAATCTGTTAAAAATAAATCAATACTTTGATATTGAACATTAAATGAACAATATAAACAGGCTTTCCTGGACAATTAAATATATTCTGACATCTCCAACTGCCCCCAACCTATCTACTAGTCCAATAGCGCCCCTGGTGCATATTTCTTGCCTCACACTCTTAATTGACTTTTACGATGGGATAGCAACATAAAGTAGTGGAGCAAAAACTACCTCACGGTTTTGATCATGTCAGCCGATCAAAATATAAATATGGTGTGTGTGTGTTTCTATCAGATTTTCAGATTTGCAGACTGAAACTGTTGCTCTTTCGTCTTTGCCAAATAGCTCAAGCTCTGATTAGCTTGAGAGCAATTTAAAGTTTGGAGTCCTGATCTAAACCATACAGTCTAGCCTTGGCTAAACGTTTCACACCTGAAGTCTTTCCCTACTGCTTCCATTCTCGGATGATGGGTTACTAATACTAAATTTATACTGGGATCTAATCATAAACTCTTCTTTACTAATTGGGCTTCTGATTGTAATTTAATAATAAAAAAAGTGTTCGATTTGCTTAACAATCATGCACTACTTTGTATGCTATTAAATAAAATTCATTTCAGTTTTAGGTTGTAATGTGCCAACAAGTGAAAAACCTCAACAAGAAGCGGGGAATTTCAACAAAAAGCTTCAGTCTGAGTGAACGTTTAACTCTTGAGTTTAATTTGCAGACATGCAGGTGATGACAATAATATTAAAGTACCGGACAGCTTCTCTTTCTGTGCGTGCGCTGAGATATCTTTGGACCTGAGCCTGGTTGACTCCATACAGGGACAGCATGAGGAAGACTCCGCCAACCCCCAGAGTCCAGAAGGTGTGTCTCTCTGTAGGATCCGGGTTCAAGCTAAAACAAAGAGGAAAGAAGACTGAAGATTTTTCCGATGCCCCCCTCCCCACCCCAAGTCTCACTGTACTCACTCCAGTCCAGAGATCCGGTTTCCCTCCTTCGCTTTGCTCCAGACTTCCCACACTCCTCCGGTTCGCTGCACTCCCACGACGATGACGGCTAGCTGGCCGGCGAACATCACAACCGTCTGAAACACGTCCGTCCAGATCACGGCCTTCAAGCCGCCCTGAGGACAGCCGAGCAGATACAGCCGTCAGTGTTGTAGAATAGCGTCCACCTCAGCATGATGCTGCCGCCGCCATGTTTCCCTGATAATGTTAAATATTTCCACCACACGTGGCATGCCCCATATAACTCAAAAAGGTAATGTGTTGCCCGTGGATTTCATTTAGACGTATCAGAGTAAAATGGATTAAATAGAAAAAAACGTGTGATTTTCCTTCCAACTAGCATTAAGTGCTACTTACAGACAAAACTATTTAAAATACTATTGTAGTGCCACAAAAATGTGTGTGTGTGGGGTTTCTTGTGTACAATATTCTTCTACTAGATCCCTTTAGACTGTCTACTGGTCTATTTGTTCATAAACATTCAAACTTGGCTTTCTAGTATGAAGGAAAAGTATGGCACACTTGTTTCAACCTGCTAACTGGCAGTGCACAGCAACAGTGAGGTAGAGGCAGTATTGTGTCGCACAAGCAAAATAAAACTTTATTTGGATTCTTATTTAAAAGAACCTCGTTACTACAGACATGTAGTAACGTAAGTTGGTGTTATGGCCAATTACCAATATTATTTATGTTATAAACATTTTCGTACTCCTTTAACACTGTTTTTAAAAATCCATTTAGCATAATCCTGTGGTGCATAACTATTATATGACCAAGCAAAGAGATGCAAACACATATCGGTAGTTAATATCGGCCCTGTTTCACTTATTAAACCCATATCAGACAGATACGTCAAAAAAATTACCATACTGATGGAAATGCTGATATATTGTGTGTTTTTTAGTATTTATAACATGGTTGTTGTCACATAGGAGAGTTGATGTGGTTTAGAACAGTTCTGAGAACAGAATAAGACGTTTTCAGGTGTTTTCGACCTTAAACCTAAAGTAACCTATGTGGTTTTTTAACCACTTTCACGTCAGGCTTTTAAGAGTGAAACGAGCTTTGTTTTAGGAACATGCCCCAGTCTCGGAATGACATCTTCAAAACAGAGACAATTATCCTGTAGTTAGTTTCATAAATGCAGGATTTCACAGAGGAAATTATTTTCAAGTGTTGCCGAAAATCTCCTCACACGAGTTGCTGAATTAAATGAAAGCAGTGACTCATTAAGATGCTAAAAAATCCGTCAAAGCTGTCAACATTAAGGTTAACTTACCAATGTTGTGTATAAAGTGCACACAAGTCCAGTTATTAGGACCGTTCCCCATAACTGAAATCCAGTAACTGAAATAAAGAAAAAAACTTACTGACACAAATTAAACTCCATTTTTATCTATAGAAGTAAAACCTACATTTTTCATACCTGCATTTAGTGCGAAAGCGGGCGTGTATACACAAACACCCATATAGATTACCTTTAATCAAGAGACAAATCAGAAACAACCCTTAATGTGGTGCAATAATATGGTACGTTAAATGGACAAAACCAAACCG
The DNA here is from genome assembly GCA_032876305.1 of Orestias chungarensis. NCBI lineage: Eukaryota > Metazoa > Chordata > Actinopteri > Cyprinodontiformes > Cyprinodontidae > Orestias > Orestias chungarensis. Next base: position 2,625,450 of record JAVLVB010000657.1, read on the forward strand.
GCTTCATTCGTATCTTTGGATCTTAAATTTTTAAGTTACTTTTTAATTATTACGACGTTGTAAAAGTAAACTTTTACATGTTTAAAGTTTGTTTTAGCAAACTTCAATGTGTTATGGGAACTTCCTGTCACAGATACAAAGCAGCTAAGTTACAACTGCACTAGACTGCACTTTCCTTTTAACCAAGAAACCTCGGATGGCTAATTATTAATTCTCTGAAAGCACCCACCATTTGGAAGATGAACGTCAGCGTTCCACAGATGCGCACTGGTTTGCTGAACCTTAGCTCGAGATACTGTGAATAAAAGAAAGAAAGCGTGCATCTCAGAGCTCACTCTCTGCATGTACGGCGGACACGCACAGAGGTTTTGGCATACCTGGTAAGCACTGGAGAGCTGCAGTCTGTATAACACTGGGATGAAAACATGAGCGGGAATAAAAAGCCCCAGGATGTAGGCGCAGCCGATGAACCAGTACTGGGTGCCGTGGGCGTAGATCTCGGCCGGGACGCCGATGATCGCCACGGCCGACTGGAAGGAGGCGATGAGCGACAGGGAAACAGGAAGGCACCGCATGTTTCTGTCGGCCATCAGGAACTCCTGCGTGGTTCGTTGGCGGCCCCCGGACAGAGCGTAGTACAGCCCGATGCCTGCGGAGGCCGCCAGCAAAACAGCAAACACAACATAGTCTGCAACCGAGAACTGCTTCAGATCGGACGGGTCCATGTCGGTTCGTTTCCTGGCCCGGAGAGTTCACGGCGTTTCATTCACATCCATAAGTTGATCGAGTCCAGAAAGCCTGAATGAAGAAACAGATATAAAACAACACGATTAGGAAAGCTGTAATACGAGTTTTGCTATACAACAGGTTTTATCACCAACCAATAACTTCACCAACGTGGTAAAAATGGTCCTTAGGTTTTCGCTGCTTTCTAGAGAATAACTGAGAATCGGTAAAGTGAGAAATCCTCCTGCCTGTGAAATTAAACAAAGCGAGGTCACCAATAACGCCGCCTGCTGGGGCAACATGAGGAACAGGAGGTGGGTTGATGCCTCTGGATGTTTTGAAGGTCGCTGATAGCACTTTGTCTTGACACCATACTGTGTGAGGCTGGTTTAGGTTTTAGTGTGTCATTGTTTATTGAAATACTCAACCCACAGGCATCTCTATAGCTGATAGACAAGGTCACAACCCTTCTCACGAGTTTAAATCTGCAATAACTCGGACGATTTCAACCTATGTTCCTCGTTAGACAACCTCATGTTCAATTTGGCTATTAAATATCATGAACAAAAATAAAGCCGACATACTGATGTCTTACCAGAGCAGCAAATGACCGACAAAAAATAATAATCTGAACTTCACAAGAAAATCTGTATGGCAATTTTAAAGAGACTTTTTCTAGTTTGTCACAATGTTAGTATTAAGTATGACTTTGTTACTTGATCACAAAGTAGGTCTCCCAGTCGTAAATAGGCAACATACTTTTAAAGAATAACTGAAGGAAGTAGAAAAACTGATTATTATTGGCTTTTCTCTTTCATTAAAAAACTAAATCGTACATAATACAAAAAGAGCGAGTGACCCGGATGTCAGGTGAGTTAAAGTAAAGGATTTTTTTACAAACAAAGAATAGTCTGATTGGTGCATCTCTAGATCAGGGGTACCTAAGGAGTATGGAGTGCCCAAAAGGACAATGCATTAAATAATGTAATGCAAATTTTAAATGATAAAATGAAATAATTAAATATAATTTAAATTGAAGAAATTCATTTAAAAAAAACATAATTCTATCACTTTAATTTTAAATATGTATTTTTAGGGTTATTTTTATTTAAAAAATATATATTATTGTAATTATTAAACTTACTCCCTTTATTTTTTATTTAGTTTTTAAATAATAATAATAATAATAATAATAATAGAAAAATAATACTTCACAATTTTAATGTAATTACTGCAAATTGCATTTGATACAAAAAAAAAGAACTCAGTAAAGTTTATTCTGATTTGGAGGTGCATACAACAGAAATCATAACTCACCTTTAACTCACCTGACATCCGGGTCACTCGCTGTCAGTAAACACGTTTGTTGGAACATTCGGGGGCTCTAAATTCACTAAATGCGACTCCCTCAAACATTTCCATGAGTAAAAGCCGAGGCTGCTGGCGCTTTAGTGGTGATATGTGGCATAATGTTGCAGAGTTCACCTGTAACCTACAGCCGGGCTAAACTGCAGCAGCTCCCATGTGACGCTAAACTGTTCTGAACTCGCTTCCGGGGTCGGTGACGTCAGCGCGTCGCATGCGCATGCGCACATAAAACCGCCAAAATTAAAACAAACATAAAAAGCTGCGGATAATTTCCGCTTGAGTTAGTTGTAACTGAAGTAAAAAAAAAAGGGGGGTCGAAGTTTCAAAACATGGAGGGAGCGTCGACGAGAGGTAGCTATTTAGCTAGGTAGCTATTTAGCTAAATAGCTACGTAGCTAGGTAGCTATTTAGCTAAATAGCTACGTAGCTAGGTAGCTATTTAGCTAGGTAGGTATTTAGCTAAATAGCTACCAAGCTACGTAGCTAGGTAGCTATTTAGCTAGGTAGGTATTTAGCTAAATAGCTACCAAGCTACGTAGCTAGGTAGCTATTTAGCTAGGTAGCTACCAAGCTACGTAGCTAGGTAGCTATTTAGCTAAATAGCTACCAAGCTACGTAGCTAGGTAGCTATTTAGCTAGGTAGCTACCAAGCTACGTAGCTAGGTAGCTTGGTAGCTATTTAGCTAGGTAGCTACCAAGCTACGTAGCTATTTAGCTAGGTTGCTATTTAGATGGGTAGCTAGCGAGCTGACAAGGTCGTCAAAAAAAGGTTTTATGGAGGTGTTTTTTGTCGACAGGAGTTTTGAGCTGCCTGGGTCAGCTGGAGGTTGAGGCCAGAAGCCGGGGGAGCCGGGCTCCTCAGCAGCCGAGCCGGGTTAAGGAGCTGCAGGCCAACATCGAGGCACTGAGTCTGCAGAGAGACCAGCTGAAGGCAGAGCTCAAAATACACAAGGTTATCACACATCTGTGGCTCTGAGCAAATGTCGCTCACAATTATGCCGCCACAATTTACTCCTGTCTTAGTAGCTGCAGAACTGTGGGCGTACAACTTTTAATTTTATATATTTTTGGTCAGTGCATTGAAATAATTGCAGTTGGCTTAAAAGGGGGAAAGCATAGTTCAGTTTTTCTTGTGTCTGTCATAAATCATCGGATTTCCATCATTGGTAGCTGAGAACTTCTCCTTATTGGACCTTTTTCGAAGGTTTGAGGCAATAATAAAAGTTTGAACCGCTGGAGTTTTGATGTCAAAGTTGAGCTGTGGTATCCTTGAGTGAATATTGTTTTGTCTGTTTTTGCCTCTTGACAGAATCTCCATAAACTGAGGACATCTGCAGCAGGAGAAGACGATGAAATGGACGTAGATTCAAAGAGCTCAGAGTTACTGTGCCTGATGGTCAGACACTCACAGCTGACGGATCTTCTTCATGCTCATCACCTCATTGGTAACGTTGCCAGTTCCCATTTGTTGCTTCATGATTGCTGCTATATATTTGTCTGTTAAACCTCCGTTTTTTTCTTTGACCGATGTCACCAGGCGGGTACGACGTCGTCAAAACCCGTCACGGCAAAGGTGTGTGCTTCTCCCTGGCGACCGGGTTCGAGGGCGTGTATTTAGACGTCTACAACTTGGAGATGGACCTGAAGCCAAAAGTGAGGATCGCTCGCCACAACGTTCCTCCTTTCATTCCTCTGAACAACCTCGCTGAGCAGAGCGACCTGCAGACGGGTTTGAGGGCTTTCCTGGACACGGTCAGCCAGCACCTTAATGCATTCGCAGGTCGCAAGCAGCAGCTGAAGCTTGTTAAGGTGCCAGACTTTTGTTTTCAGTAAACCCTCTTTGCTTTAGAGCTTCTGTACCGTACATGAATTGCGCTTAAATGCTGCTTTAAACTGATCGTAAGAATAGAATAAGGAAACTTTATGGCTCTAGTTAAAAGATGCTTAAACCAGAACAAACCCTGCTCAGACGGATTTCTTTTACTTTATTCTGATCCACTGTAGCTATATTGAAGGCATATAGCCTCTTAGGAGGTTTTTGTAGATGCATTAATAAACTTCTGCTGATGCTGTCCTCCCGCTTATGTTACAGGAGCAACATAAATCCGTTGAGGTGATGGAGAGTAACCTGCAGTGCTCGATATTGGTGCTGATGTTCACTGTGCCGAAAGAAAAGACACCCATTCTCTGCACCTTAGAGTACAACAACCACACCAGTTTTCTCCCAACTCGAGTCCACCTGGACTGTGAAGGTACAATTACAGCACAATGTGAAGCTATAAAAAAACTGAGGCACCCCAGACCAAGATGTATTCAGAATCTCAAATGCGTACATCATGATGGCACACGGAAATGAAATAGACTACATTGAAAAGCGGGGAAAGCATCCCATTGCATTAAATAACAGTTTTAAATCAATGGTCCAGTGATTGGAACCTCTGGTTATTGTCACCTTGTGCCATTTAGACAGTTTTCACTCTTCTCCTGAAGCGTTTTATAAAGCTTAGCGCTAGGGCTGTCTCAGTCCAATGATGATATTGCATATCGGGGCGAAATCCAGGAAAGCTGAGCAAATATCTCATTTATATTTGTTATGGTAGGACAAAAAAGGCTCTTTCTAAAACTCTACCAGCTCCTGTATCTCCTAGTATGTATCTTAGGCTACAAAGAAAATAATGGAGCGAGTACAGGAGCTCAACATATTTTGTAATCAAGTGTAAATACATTTGATCAATGACTCTATAATTGTGCATTTCTGCAGACAAACTGCTTTCTGAGTCTTCCCAGTGGAAGACGAACTGCAGCCTACTGATGGAGGTTCCCGTGCAGAGAGCTTTAACGGCCATGAAGAAATCCAGAAACATCCTTTAATATATTCTCCGCTCTGTAAAATGTAACAGTTTTTATTTTACGAGCCAAAAGATTTAAAAATTTTAAAATTCCTCCTGTTTTCTAATGCTGTCTCTGTTTTTGAGCTTCTCTAGAAATTGCAGCACCTGTTGTGTGAAGTTTCCCTGTGAAGTCTCAGCCTCCGAGTGTCACCTCGAGCTTCCTGAAGCCTCTTTTTCGACTCCCTGTCTCCTATCGAGTCAATGCTTGTGATTGTTTTCATCTCCCTGAGCGACAAGCTTCGTCTCTGTCGCGCTGAACTCTGCTATGTGAAATGTGGTGGATTTCTTTCCCTGTTTTGGGATACTGGGATTTTCCAGAATGCGGTTTTCCATCAGATGTCTGAGTAGCCCTGAAGTGTCTCCCTGTAGCTTTGTGTTCTTCTATGTCTTTCATGGCGATGTTCAGCGTAGCTTTGGGTTCACACATTTTACTACCAACAATCTTCGCCCTGCAGATATCACTGAGTGTGTCCTACATCGGAGTGTCCTGCATGTGTAGCTGTGCTGTTGGTCCAACATTTTTAGTTTGCATCGCAGCTCTAGTTCCTCCTTCTGGTTCAGGACTCTGAGCCATCTCAACTGTCCCTTCAAATCAGGTCCTCTGTTGAGTCGTTCGATCGTCTAATAGAAATAAAAGAACAAAAAGTGAACTGTTGTTTTTCTTGTCTTGTTGCTGTCGTTGCTCAACAGTAAATACTTCTTTTACCTGATTCTGTGCAGCTCGCATAAAGCAGCCATGCATGGGGAATCTGCTGCCATGGTTGCAAACCACAACGTCAATATAATAGCCCATTGCAAGTTAGCTTGTGCCGTAATTGTTAGCCTACTTTGTAAAGATTAAATTATAGAACAATGATGGACCTTGTTGCATGTAAATATCAGCTAATCTCGTGTTCAGGTTTTGGTAAAGTTCCATTTTCCTCTGATTTCTTATTTATTTGGTTTCCATCTATTTTCCCAATTTAAAAAACTTAAGCCACTTTAGTAATTATTCCAAGAATCCTAAAACAACAAAAAAGATTCATTAATGTATCATCTAATTAGCTTTTTAATTGTCATTGGCAACTTTTTCTCCAAATATTAAGAAATGCCCACTCTAAATAACCAACAAAGTTCAAATGCATTGATAGATTTATTCATTTTGAAACGTTGAATTTTAGATAACATTTTACTCTAGGTGGTGAATTTTAAAAATTTGGACACGAAACAGTTGAATGTTGTTTTGCTTTAAATTTGTAAATCCAGATTTAACAGTAAAACAACTACCGTGTGTGACTGAAATAATTGTAATCAAAAATGATTTGTTAATCCCAAAGTGTAATTAGTTGACATAAAAAAATCATTGACATGTCGGGGTTTTTTATATTTTATGTTGAGATCAGTGAAAACCTTTAGTTATCCAGTTCAGTTTGCTTAAATGATGCTGCAATGATGCCCCTGACAAGTCACCATAGCAACTCAGTATTTTACTGTTTTCTGCTGAGATTTTTTTATTTTTATAATCTGTGAGAACCTTTGTTTTGCCAGTTTAGTTTGACTTTAAATGATACTGAGATTATGTGCCTGACAAGTAGCCATTGCATCCAGAGTGTCTCCACTTACAACAATGAATATGGTATTTAGCAAGTAAGAAAACAATGTTTACTATAACAGATGTTTCTTTATCAAGGTCATTAAAGCAATAAAAAACTTATTGTGGACTCTGGAATGTTTGCTACTCTGGAGGATAGCCAGTCTCTGGTATCACTACAAAATTTACTTGAGATGGGACAAGGATTCAGTCGGGCAATCACAAAAGCACAACCCGCCATTAAATTTTATTCTTCTATGTAAAAAATATGTCACAGGATAGATTTTATGACATATTTCAAAGTGACATTCTAACCTTAGGTGTAACTGGCCATTTAATGTATTTAGAAAAAAACCTTTTCTGCTTAATTTGGGTCTCCTGCTGCCGCTGACATTCTAATTATTATCATTGAAAAGTACAAACTTAAAGGCAGTTGTAGGGGCAGCTTTGGTGCTTTTTTTATCAGCTAAATTGCAGCCACCTACTATTAATCTGAGTAGAGTTGAAGAGACATTAGAGTAGATTAAAGTGTTTTGGATCAGAGCAGCAGGAGTAGCTTTAAATATTTTGTTAAACTCTCAGTGAGTGCAATCCAAATTAAATCTATCAATAAACTGCTTGTAATCTAACAAAGCACCCCTGCTATCCATTAAATCAGTTACAAACAGGAAAGATGGATTTCCTATTGACTAGTATTGTTCCGTTATTCCACAAAGCTGATCCATGTGGGGTAAAATGATGAGTGAATATCATTTTGCAGAAATGCAAAAAAATGCACTGGATAACTGAATAGGAATCTTATTTACCTCGAAGTCACATTTAAGCAAAGGCTCAAGGCCCCCAAGCTTTTTGAAAAGAGCTCTAGGAATGTGAAACCACAAGGTCTGGAGCTGAGAAATCTGTTTTCAGCCAATTTACTCTGAATGAGCCAATTAATGCTTCAAAGTCCAGAGCTTTGATGCCACTCTGATTATATTCTCTTGTTAGATGAAATCCCTTCAGGTTGTGGGTTTTATCCCTCAAGAGAAATTGATGAATGATTGAGTATTGATATTGCTTAAAATCTGTCACCATCAATAAATTCTCTGAGAGTGGGACTTATTGAGAGGAACTGTGTTAGGATTTACCAAAGTCCAGGCTGGTTCGAAGTCAGATATGCGGTTTTTGAGTTAACCTATTGAAACACACGTCCACCCATTACTGGTTCATAGCAAAGCCTCCCTGACCTTTCTCCATCCCTGTTTAGCTAACCTTAGTGATGGATCTGGCAACACAGATGCGTCGGCGCATGTATCGAGCTCATAGACCAAAACCTGTGTTGGTGCTCATAGTGATTTCAGCAAGTCACGTGACCGATACAGCAACTGTTTCGAAATGACACTGAGGCACCAAACTGTGTTTATAAGGAAGCGAATCTGTTAACTGGATGCATTTGCCAAAAATAATTCTTGATCTTTTTCGTTACAGCGTCAACTATGGAGCCTCAAGGCCAACGAAAGATTTCTGCAGTGTGGGACCATTTTGATCTTACATCGGAAAATAAGGAAATTCTTTTCATTTCGTTCTTTCATCTTCAAAATTCAGCTGAAATTGACTCTTAGTTGAAAAAGACTAACAGACTAAATTTCAAAACGTTGGAAAAACTTATTTTTTTAATAAAAATTTGCAACGAAAAACCTCAGTCCACAAGCATCCTCATTTCAAACACATTCATTTAAATTTGTTCACATTATTTATTGACTGTAACTAAGAATATCACATATTTTCAATTTAACGTAAGATATGAAATAATACAATATAAAATGTACAATAACATACAATGAGTTAAATGTTATTGTTTACACTGGTTCATCAAATCAGTCTGTCTACGTTGCCTGTAGCGATATTTAATGTCCAGCAGGTGTCAGTATTCAGTAACACAGTATCGACACAGTATCAATACAGTTTTGCTGTGTCGAAACGCTTCATGACGCCTCATCTACCCTTTACTAGCCAACGTTATCTGCCAGGGCGTCGTTTAACCCGTCCTCTTTTGCCTGGTTGGTCCAGAACCAGGAAGAGGTTGTCCGGAGCTGAAGCCGAGGATAGAAAAAAACAAAAAAACAGCATATGTGGCTGGGTCAGAGTTGTTTATGGAGAACAACTCTGCGCAGATTTTGTTGGATTTTAGCGTTTTCACATGTAGTGTTAAATTAAATGAAGTGTGTTTTGTTCACACCGTAAATATAACAATATATTAATTGTGCGGGTTGTTGTGTGATGTTGCGGTTTTTAACAGATTTTTGGGCTGGAACACCTTGACCCTATCTGGAAACACTGGCTGTAAGCCATTAAATAGAGGTCAACAGTATCCTGTTACACACATGTTTCAAATCTTTCTAAGAAACCCAGTTATACTACTAGTTTAATGTTTTGTCAACGTTTTCAGTTAACATGCTGAATGCTTTTATGTCCTGTGTTCTCTAAATATTTTATTCATTTATGTACTTATTCCAGATGTGTCTACAACTGTGGCTGAAGTTGAGTTGTAAGCTTTGCTACATACAATAAAAGAAAAAAGGTATACAACTAAAAAACAATGAATTAATGTGGAAGAGAGGGTTTGAGTTAGATTAATGCCAACTGCAAAAAGTAGCTCCCATCACATGAGGATTTTCCAAAAAACATGAAAGAACATAATAAAGGATCAAATCCAGTCGCCACTGAGCTTTAACCTTTTTTTTGCTTTTTTCATCACCAGCAAAGATTAAATATTATTTTCTTCACCTAAAGAGACTTTTGGGAGTCAAAGAGTTTGACTCTTCCAATTATGGGGTGTTCATTCAAATTAAGAGTATTCTCAATTCTACTACCTGTAAGTGGTTATTATCACACGTTATGACCATAATTACAATACCACAGCTTCCTTGTATTCTTTTTCATTTTACAGTGGTAGAACTGTCAAAAATATACAGTCAGTGTCTATTTTTTATAGATCAGCCTCATCTTTCAGTATCTTGGTAGTTATTTACCATGTATGTCCATCAAAGATTATGAGAAAACAGTTTAAAAGGAGAAAAACAACAAATGGATTTGTTACTGAACACAAACTTAAGTATTTTGCAGACTCCAACAGGTTGTTTTTTTCTAGATTCCCTGTGTTTAGCAGCTTCTGACCGGTGACCAATCTGGTGTGTTTCTTGTACTTCATGAAGCTGTTTACTCCCCAATATTTTGTTAACCAATCTCTGAGGCATCACAGAGCAGCTGTATTTGTAAAGGGATTAGATTACATACAACTGCACTCTGTTTAGTCAGTAGCAATCATCTGGAAAAATGATTCCTATAGCAAAAGAATAACTCTATTTCTGAGTTTTTGTTTTTGGTTTAATTTAAAAAAATTTAGGAGTTTTTATTTCTTTTTACTAAATAGTTTTAAGCAAAACAAAGAAGCATGTAAAGGAAAACAGTGTTTGAGAAAGTTGGAAAGGGAAACATAGAAGTTTATTTTTTTCTAACTTTTGTTAGTATTCTTATCTTTTTCCAAAGTTATTTCGTTAGGTTTTCATGAAAAGAGCAAGACAGTAGGAGGAAAAAGGAAAAAGACATCTTTAGAGAAATAAACTAGTAAATATCTGAGCTCTGTTTTACATTTTGAGCTTTCTTTTGGCTTTTGTAAATCAATGTTTTCCGTTTTCAGCAGAGCTCAATAACGGTTTCCATTCTCCATTCTTCTGGTTATTCCAGTTTTTTTTTAAATCTGTAACGATGGAAGCCAGAGAATCTGTTGTTTCCGGTTTTGTTGTAGAAATTATTAGATGGAGCTGAAGCTTGAAACTTCTGAGCTTCTAAAATTAGGGCCATTCCTGTTTATCCTTTGTCCTCCAGACCATTGGGGAACATGGAAGGTGTTGAACCCGTTTCTTTTGGTCCAACCTTGGCTTCTTAATATTTACTATCCTAAAAGGAAAGAAATGTTGTTGGAGTAACTTGTCACAAAAAGGATAATGATTCAAGCAGAGGTGGAATGCGGGAAGAAATGATAATTTATTGTTAGAAGAATAATGAACATAACATGTACTGAGACTGAATAAACAATGCTACGAAGAAACAAAACAACAGATGGATAAACTAATGGAGGACCAGAGAGGACAGGAAAGGGGAGAGAGACCAGCATAGAGAACCAGGCGAGCAGAAGGGGGAACTCACTGGGAAGGGAGGAGAACTAGAACGTGGAAGTAGAACAGGGGAACAACGAGAGGTAAGGCAATAAACAATCCAGCAGTGACTGAATGAGAGAACCAGGCTTAAGTAATCAGGAGACGGGGGTGGAGCATTGGAGAAGATGAATAGATGAATAGACTCAGGCTGAGGGAAAACAGATAGAGAGAGACAGAGAGAGAGAGAGAGAGAGAGAGAGAGAGAGGGAGAGAGAAAGCAGGGGAATTGGAGGGGAATATAGAACAAAGAAAATACTAACACTGATAAAAATAATATACAAACGGAGGAACAAGATAAATAAGATGGAATTAATAAAACTACAAACTAGAAGGACAACTTATAACCACAGAACAACGGATCATGAAAAGGGTGGATACCAGACGAAGAAAGAAATACGGGAAAAGAAAAAACACTAGAACACCGGGTGGAAGAAGGGGGATGGCCTAAGAAGGAGGGCGAGAACAAAAACAACAAAAGCAAAAAACAAAAGACAACCCAGCACGAGCGGGTCAGGAAGGCCTTGGGACATCGGCCTAAAAAAACCCAAAAACTAAACCAAAAACAATCCTGAAGCTAGAGTCCATGAAGGTCAGGAGGCCGTCCCGGAGGACGGCAGAGCCCACAAAGAGCCCAGGGTGTCCCGGAGGATGGCTCAGCCCACGAATAGATGGGAGGCGTCCTGGAGACAGCAGAATTCTCATATCTGTAGGACAACCAGCAGGAAGGCGGCAGGAACCACGAAGATCTGGAGGCCGCCCAACGGGCCGGAGGCAGGAACTACGAACATATGGAGGCATTCCTGGAGGATGCCGGTGGCGGAGAACCCCTGCTGGAGACTGCAGACGGCAGCGGCAGGGAACCTTCAGTGGAGGCAGTAGATGGCGGTGGCGGAGAACCCTGGGCGGAGGCCGCAGGCAGCGGAGAGCCCGCAGGCGGCTGAGAACCCTCAGCAGAGGCTGCAGACGGTGGAGAAACCTCGGCATAGGCGCCTCAGACGGTGGAGAACCCCCGGGGGAGGCCGCAGACGGCAGAGGTGCAGCAAACTTGGATGGCAAACTGTCATCTGCCAGCTGGCTGCGAGAAGAACCCAGCGGTAGAAAGTGGCTAGCTGGTAGGACTCAGATGGTTCACGCCGGACCCCCTTAGGAATTGGCAGGAACTAGAGGCGGGACACACCGGACCCCTTCTGGAATCGCAGGAGCTAGAGGCGGGTCACACGTTACCCCCTCTGGAACAGAAACTAAACCTCAAGCAGGAGGCATAAGCTCAGTGTCTCTCTGAGGCTGGAGATCAGCAGCTAGCTCCTCTTGAGGCCCGGAGCTCTGTTATTAACTCCTCCACCCTTTTTTCAAACTAGGACCACTGGAGAGGCCCACTCAGATGCTGATGGTGTTATTACCCCGTCTGCCAGTATTTTTTAAGATGTGTTTCCTCTTCACCTTGAAATCTAAGAGGAATTCTTCTCACAGGTTGACGCACAGGTCTAGCAGACCCAGTGTCAATTTTGTGTGTAACAGGGAATAAGTAGCCATGGTCAGAGTCACTTTTAGCAAAGATGGATTGGTATGTGAAGAGAAGCTGAATTAATCGCTGTTGCTGTTCTTCACTGAGGGTCTCACTTATGGTAGCCACCAAACTTTGGAGGTGCTCAGGAATGTCAGAGGTTGTTTCTACTCTCCCAACCACCAGTGATGGTATAGGCATTGCATTTGGTTTTGGTGCAATACATACTCCTCTCTGTAGATCCACTGTCTTGGTTGAAAAATTGCACACTCTGACTAGCACCTTTGGCTTCATGGTGACAACAACACTCCCAGAGGCTACATTGTTTGCAATGTTCTAGGTTTCCAATAATGCTGTAACCCCTGGCTGTGGATCCTCCACTTCACCCCACACGACAGATTCAGATTTGGCTGGGATGATTGAGGTCCTTTCCAGAGTTACTCTAGCCACACAGTAGTCTGATCCATCATCTCGCATAATCTTTGAGGAGACCAATTCATCCCCAATGAAAACTTTGCCTTGGGTATAGATGACAACATCATGGGCCTTCATAAGATCCAATCCAAGGAGTACATAGTCTCTTATAGACCCAATCTGGAAGGTCACTGTGAGTCCATGTTCAGCTTTCATGACATCTCCATCTCCTGCATTTAGTAGGTAGGTATGGTGTAGGTCTGCAGGTGCAGGGTTACCATTCAGGATTCTCTGATACATCTCTGAATATCACAGTTTTCTGAGCTCCAGTATCAGCTATGGCCTGCGTTGGGATACCATTTAGGGTCAGAAGAATTTGAAGATTCTCACCCCTCTTTTTAGTCTAGCCGACTTGTCTGCCTTGTAGTCTGGAGTAAGAGGCTGTTGTTCCATCTGACTGCAGTGGGTTGTCTATATACTTGTCGCTATTGTTTCTTACAGTCACAGGACTGGGAGCCCTAATGCTGTCCTTCCTAAAATGTCCGGTCTCCCCACACTTAAAACATGGGCCAGTTGTTCCACGATTTCGACTTGGAGTTTGAGAGTGCCCTCGGCTGTGTTGCAGGTGCTGGTAAGTTTGTTTTCTCTCTGTTACAGGGCTTTAGACTCCCTTGGTCAGCTGTGACATACTGGGGAGTACTAACCCTGCGGGGCATTGTTGCCCTGTCATCGCACATGTCCCCCTCATCAACCCATGAAATGTGTCTTGCTCTGATTTTTACTTCCGTGTCCCGACCCACAGTAGCTCTAAAGTTATGCTCATGAGCCTCCACAAATTTTTGGGCCTCTACGAAGGAGCTTGGGTAACGATTCATGACTTCTTATGCCACGTCCTGGTTTTTTAAGCCTTTGAGGAAAGCATCAGTTGCCAATTGGTCCTGCAGCTGGAGATCTACCCCTGGATATGCAAATGTGGTCAGGCTTCTTACCTCCTCTGCAAACTCAGCTGTTGTCTCCCGCCCCTGTCGAAGTTCTCTAAGTCTTCTTCTTCTAGTTGTGGGAGGATCTTTTTTTCCAAAGCGTTGAGTGAGTTGTTCCACCAAGAGAACGTAATCTTCCATTACACATTCTGGTAATGAGCAGACATAGCGTACTGCAGCTCCCCTCAGACACTCATGCAACCTGTCCACTCGTTCAGCAGCACTCCCTCCGTGTTCGTGGCTTGGCATTCTAACGGCATCAGAAAAGAGTCCCAATCCTCTTCCCCATCGTATGTGCTTAATTTAAGCCCTCTGACCAGTTGTTATTATAGCCTCCAGTATTATTCTGCCTTCTTTCATCATGGTAGGTAAAAGTGTGTTGGAGCTCAGGTTCACTGTCTCTAGTGTCTCTGTGTCCTGGGTCAGGTCCAGGGGTGGTGGTTCGTCTCACTGGGCATGAGCTTCGTGATCTTTGATTTATAGCGTCCAGCTCAGCTGCGAAAAGAGCGCAAAGACGTGGTCTAGTTGTCACATCCAAAGAGGCATGTGTTTCACCTGCATGCCTTTCTCTTGTAGAATGCACTGCAATTAAGACATCACTCTTCTCAGGAACAGCACGTGATGCTTGAGTTTGTTGTACAGCTGATCGGTGCTCTTATTGTGTTGTTACTGTCTCAGCGCAGCGTGATTTCTTTGTTTTTAGCTGGCTGCGGCTAGTTGTAGCTTGTCTTTACCTACTCCTGGCGTCATGAGCGGACATAAGGGGGCTGTGCCCACCCATGGAGTAAGCTTTGCCCGCCCTGGACTAAAATCAACGTTTTCTAATTATAATTTTTTGAGGTTTTGTTTTTGTTTCTGGTCAGAGTAGCCTTCATTGGTTAGCTGTCTCTAGGGCCGGCTCTCTTTCTTGTTGTTGTCGACCAGGAAGGACGTCACGCTATGTCAAACGCGTTTAGATGTGGGTTCCCCCACATGCTTGTACCGAGCTTGCCATTTGTTTGCTGGGTTTGCCCCTCAAGGA